>VXAB01009952.1:124997-302723 GCA_013399175.1 Odontophorus gujanensis
CAGGTAGACTACATCAACAGCCTTTCCCTCATCTACCAGTCTGGTCACCCAGTCATAGAAGGAGATGAGGTTGGACAAGCACGACCTGCCCTTTGTGAACCTGTGCTGACTGGGTCTGATCCCCTGGTTACCATGCACGTGCCGTGTGTTCTCCCTCAAGATCATCTACTCCGTAACTTTCCCTGATACCGAGGTCAGGCTGACAGGCCTGTAGTTCCCTTGGTCTTCCTTATGGCCTTTCTTGTAGATGGGAGTCTACATGATATACATTCGGCAAGCCTCCAATCTTGTGGGACCTCTCCAGGTAACCAGGAATGCTGATAGATGGTAGAAAGCGGCTTGGCAATCATCTCTGCCAGCTCCCTCAGCACCCTTGGGTGGATCCCATCTGATCCCATGGACTTGTGGCAGTTCAGATGGAGGAGCAGGTCTCTGACCATCTCTGCATGAATCACAGGGAGTGTATTATGTGTTCTGTCCCAGACTTCCAGGTCAGGGTGAAAAGTACTGTGACGATAACTGCTCCGTCTATTAAAGACAGATCTGAAGAAGGCATTGAGAACCTCAACCTTTTCCTTATCCTCTGTGGTTACGTTCCTTGCCGCATCAAGTGAAGGAGAGAAATTCTCCTTAGTTCAAAATCGAATGAGTATGCAGAAGCTGAAAGCCTTACTCTTACTGAAGGCAAGATGGCTAGGAACAACACAACTACAGTGTCAAGCAGATAAAGCAAAGAGACTCATGTGACTTTGGATTAGTTTTATTTTTCCCTCTGAAGGAAAAATGGAAATAGATCAGTGAAAGTTTCCTGGGATATGTAGTCCATCTTTTGAGAACTGGGTACCTGGAAATATTGACAATCCATGGCACTGGAGCATTTACTCTTTAACTGCCAGTACAGTACCTGATATTATGATGTGGAATACTGATAACAAGAACTGTAAAACCCATGACAAAACCCCATCCAGCCTGGCCTTGAATACTTCCAGGGTGGGGGCGTCTGCAACCTTTCCCAGTGTCTCACCACCCTTATAGTAAAGGATTTCTTGTTAATATCTAGTCTAAATCTATCCTCTTCCAGATTAAAGTCATTTCCTCTGATTTAGTTGCTACATGCCCTTATAAGAAGTCCCTCCCCAGCTTTCCTGTAGGTCCCTTTCAGGTACTGGATGTTTACCCCTGGAGCCTTCTCTTCACTAGGCTGGAGAGCCAGTTATCTCAGTCTGTCTCTGAACATCTTTGTGGCCTTTCTCTGTATGACATGCAGAGAGAAGAAATGTGCTAAACTGCCCAAGATGTGCCAGCTGCTTCCATGAAAGTTCATGGTTTAGCAGCAATACAACATGTTCGCTGAAAGCCCTGTGAACCACTCCTTTGGATGGTATTTGTAAGACGTGTTATGATATTTGTGTGATATACCTCTTAGCAGTATATCACATTAAATGACTTTTTTTTTCAAGCTTTACTATTTCATGTATCACTCACACTTAATTTACTAAGTGGTTTTCTGGAACATGTGACCAGAGGATTTACATAGTTTACAAACTCAAAACATGAACCTGAATACTTGTATGACACTCAGGGGTTGGGCTTTTTTTTTCTTTTTCTGTACCTGCTAGATCTTGCACTTGAGGCAACTTCAATTTGCAGTTTTTGGAATTCAGAATCTAAATATCTGTTAATAATATTAGGTTCAGTAAAGATTATTTTGAAAATTGTAGTTACCTTAAAATGCTAGATCAAAATGCGGATGTAGAATGTGCTGTCTTCTCATCGCTCCTTGAAGCCCTATTGACCAATTTTCTAACAGGAACTCTAGCTGCTAAATCTCTTCTACCCTCCCCAGCTCAAGCTGACTTGCCCAAATATGTTCTTCACAAACCTCAAAGTTTACTAATCCCTCACCTTTTAGTTTTTTACCTTTCATAGGTTGTACTAAGGTGAGGTGACTTGCTTCCCCCTCCAATACACTAGTGACTGCAGGTACTGCAGTGCTCTAGATCAACATGTTTAAAGTCTTTGAAATTAACTACTGTTATTCTGTGCAACACACAGTCTTAAGCTGTAGTATGAAGCTTTGTTCGATATTGGCTCAGTACTGTCAAGGCAGACGTAGCCTGGTTCTGAGGAAGATGAGATGTTATTTTGCTTTGGTGGCTAACAGCTTGTGATGACAAAACCCTCACCATTAAACTGTTCATAGTAACTGTTCAGACCTTTTCCTGTGCTTTCTTTCTTGATAGTTATTTGACCATTTATGAATAATTTCTTTATTCCTCACAGAAATGAGAACCCTTTCCATAGTCCCTTGTAGCATACTCCCCTAGAAAAATGATCTTTCCCTCTTTTTTCACAGACTTCAATATTTTGTCTGGTAGTCTCATTTGACAAAAATGTTCAGGCTCATCTATCTGTTTAGAGGGTTTGTTTCTAAACTCAGATCTTTAAGAACCTCCTTATGTAAAGATACCAGCCAATTCTCTTACATTATCCTTTTTTGTAAAGGAAAATGTAGTCTATTTATAGATCTGTAGATTTCTGAGAACAGAACCATTTTAACTATCTGTTTAACCTCTTGCACGTCACCAGTTGCTGAATCCCATTCAGTAGTTAAGTTAGTAATTTATTGTACATTATCTTTCTCAATTCCACTGTTAATATTTTGCTGTGTTAGATATAATACTTCCTCAGATTGCACGTTACTGTTAGATTTTTACAACTCCTTAATATTTGATTTATTGAAATGTTATATGACTTGGAATACTGCTTATTTTTTGCTCGTTTTCCCTACTATAAGTTCTTCTGTCATATACTACTGCATGAATCAAATTGGTATTTCCAAGTCAGTGCAGAATTGCTGTACGATTACTGCTGAAAGTTTATTACACTACTGGTAGCTTAAAATTTCTGTTCCTTTAAAAGAACATTGCTGAGAGGAGGTGCTTCCATACCTACTGCTGAATCTTGAGAAATATGATTATTTTTCCTTCTTTTGATGCCACTTCTATGTCTTATGTAGCGCAGTGTGTGAACTTATGCTCTCAGAGAGGTGATACTCGTTTTGGCAAAAGTCTTCATGGAGCATGCTACAAAAGAAACACTGTGTTAGCACTTTGACAATTACTTTATCATATTGGTAGTCAAAGCAATTACTAGTCTAGGTCAAGTACAGTTACTGAATGTCATAAGCTGAACTGAAAGCTTTTTAATTTACGAAGGAAGTTAGGAGGGAAACATTTGTTTGACTTATCAATTGACAACCTAATTGGTGGCTCTTGTGGTGATGTCTGCAGCCCCTAGCGCAAGAAATATGTAGAGCTGTTGGAGCAGGTCCAGGGAAGGCCACAAGGATGATCAGAAGGCTGGAGTGTTTCTCCTGTGAAGAAAAGCTGAGGGAACTGTGTTTGGTCAATCTGGTGAAGAGAAGGCTCTGAGAAGACCTCACTGCAGCCTTGTGTGTGCTTTCTAGGAAAACTTCCACAGCTGTTGGCAAAAGCTTTTCTTCTCCTGGGGAGAACAACTAACTTCATTAATTTACCTACCAACAGACTGATGATCAAACTAACCATAATTCACTTAGAAAATAGCCCTTTCCGCACCCTGGTTGTCACTCTTATTCTCCATTCTTTTCTATAGTATGGATGTAGCCCAGTACTTCTACAAGGAACAGAAATACCATTCTTAGAATTGTTTTGCTGATCATTATAATCAGAGAATCTCCATGCTGTGCATGGTGAAATGCAGCTGTCATAATCTCTCCTCTGACCTTTGGAAAGCTTAGTCACTTGTATTGAGACAAAATCAGACCTGGAAAACACAAATAGATTCCAACTGTGAATTGATGAACATCCCCATGTAGTTGCATGTTTTCCCACTACACGAACACTGATTTCCAGATAGCCACAAACATACAATCTTCCTCATTAACTAGTGAAAGTTTGGGATGTGTGTTGAAAATGGGTTTATAGGATGAGTCTTTACAGGGCAGACAACAAGGGAGTCTTTGGCCCTCCTTAGGGGCAGAAGTTATGTCCCTGCAAGTGACCTGGAGTAAAACTTCCTTAAGTCAAGTCTCATCAAGATAGCCAGAAATCAGCATTTATAAAAGGGGAAACCCTGTAGTTGGGACAAATAGACAGTTCCCACAGGGGGAGCATCAGGCAGCAGTTGGTGTAAGCCATTTGTATATAGTAAAGTGAGCCTAGCTGGCATAGGATGCACATAATTACAATTAATGAAAGCCTGAAGCAATGAGAAGAGTTGGCAGTTGCTGCCCATGCGCCTGAGTTTCTTCCTTCCATCATTTTCTATCAGAGAGAGTGCCTCACATTCACAAACTGATAGATGTGTATAACTTCTGTTACATGAAAATATGATTTATGAACAAATGGGAAACTGACATATGGTATATCAACAACTTCTTTTAGTAGACTGGCTAAAAATATACCTTTGAAAAGCATGGGTGCGTTATGTCGGAAGCATTTCTGTGTACGACTTCAAGAAATATACTAAAGCTGCAATGTACAGCAAGATAAATCTCAGCCATCTGGATTCATTGTTTGTTTTGTCTTTACTGAGATAAAAGTTAACCCTAAATATTCAGTATCTTCAGAACCTTTGCTGAAGACAATGCAAATGACAGAAATGTTTTCATTTGCGAATGTGGAACAGATGTTCTTATCAGATCTTACACGGCAGTGGTAAGAGTAGACCTGAGTGTTGTAGTTACAGCATTCATCAGTTCGACTTCAAATTAAACTGATTTCTTGTGCGTATATGCTGGTGCCAGTGTAACTTTATTTGAGCTTTTAATTTTATGCTGATTGTCACGGTGCTCAGATTTTGAGATATTTGATATTTCTCTACTTGAGAAATCTATTTCTGCTATCCTTGTGTGTACTGGGCATTAAAAATAGAAGTTTCTGGTATTTTAGCTTTATTTGTGGTATTATGCAATCTAGGCAAGAAAATAATACACAAAAATTTGTAATGTGCTTGGCTAAAACATTTTTCTCATCCAAGTACAAGAATCAGATTAACTAATTAAGATTAGGAGTACCTTCACTGTCATGACTGTTTATTTCCCAAAAATGAAAAGAGGAATGGGTTTCATAGTATGCTGGATTTTTTATGATACATGTCTTTCAATATCTGCACAGTGGCACAGAAAGATAGTATGGTGGTTGTTTGAAGGAAAAAAGTCAGAAACATATACAGCAATAAATATTTCAGTTTCTAAATCTTTTGAGGGAACATCAGAAGGAAAGAAAATAAGATCTGAGAGATCTTTCCCTTCTCTCATATTTTAGCATGCTGACACTATTACTCTGCTTGGCCTTATCATTCATAGTGCTTTTGCAATCTTGTTTTTTATTTCTGGAAAGCACTTCTAACAGTACATCTTCTAAAGCAAAACAGTTTGCCATAAAGGATTTCATCAGGGCTGATAAGGTTAGGTACATGCTGGTAACTTAGAGATTGCACAGTCAGAAAAGAAACCCATGTTATCAGTTTGAACCAGATCTTTTTCTCTGTGTAAAAGTATTGCTAGAACCATGGTAGTACATGGTGTAGACGAAGTACTTTCACATGGGCTGTTAGTGATGATATCCCCTATTTTCTTTGAGAATATCAGAAGAATGAGATTTTTAATACCGTCAGTTTTAGTGCTAACTGCTTTTGAAGGTCTGCTGCATAAATTGCATCTTGGAATATGCAATCAAAATTAACTTACTTTTTAGTTTGCATACTTTTGTTTGCTATTACCATAGATGAAGAAAGCAAAATGCAACTTGGTGAATCTTACATGTTCTTGATTTCTAAAATAAAACAAAATGCTGGTGTTGGTGTAAGAAGCTCAGTATGAAAATTCATATTCATCTAGAATATCTTCTAGGAGTGCTTTATGTGGTCTGCTGTTAACTTGTTAGAATAACTTGGTGATTTTGATTTCTTCAGTTAGAAGAGAGTTAAAGCACTATTAAAGATAGTATTTTGAAAACCTGCCTAAAAAAGTAAATCTTAAATTGAGTATTTAGGATTGCCTCTAAGCAGTTTTGGAATACTTTTGTATAATACTTTGTATGTCTCTTCTATACAGCAAGAGAGAAAGAGCAGCTAGAATACAGGTCAGTACTTCTAGCCCTATGTAAAGCTGTAAACACTGGAGGAAGACCTCCATGCAAAGAATGGTAGGGAAGAAATTGGCTACTAAAATCACTAATAAAAGCAAGTGCTTTATGTTTTCCAAAGGAAGACTTATCAGTACAGCTGGAAAAAGAGAAGGCCAGAAAGTTTAGTTTGTGAGCAGTTGAACCAAAATTAATGATGTCAATGAAATGCAGATCTATAGATTTCATAGCAAGAAATCATAATGGACTTTGTCTTTCTTTAGAATCTTATGAGTAAATGTTAAAATAAGCACATGGAGATTTTCTCTGTACAACTCGTACTGCTGTGTTAGGGAGTTCTACAGATAGAAATTCTTACTCAAAGCTTGCACATTAGATATGTGAGTTTTCCTAAATTCATTCTGGTAGTAGTTAACCCATGCATGAAAGAAAGCATTTTAAAGTGGAAAGAAATGTGAAATAGCTTCTATGAAATGCAGCTTTTAGATGATTTCTACTGCATGAGAAGTGCAAAGTTGGTACTTAGGAGAAGTGGTATACATTGAGTACTGATTTGCCATGTTTACAATGAATGGATTTCTTTCAGAGCATGTTCTGGAATTGGATTGAGCAATTGCTTAGCTCAGATCGTTTTTATTTAGTTCCATAAGCACTGTTTTAGAGGCCACATTACTCTGTGCAATCAGGTTGTAAGAATTTGTTTAATCAAAAAAGTTATTACCAAATCACAAAATTATTGTCATTTGACCTTATGTTACCTCACAAATATAATAAGGTTTTTTTTATATTCTGGCAGTGCTATCTAAATTGCTCATGAGTTTTCTGTCTTCTTTTCCTGACCTTCCAGAGAATATCCTCCAATGTGAAAAAATAATTGGTTTATTTTACCTTATTTAACTTCTTTCAGATTTCCAGGCTTTTGGTCTGAAGAAAGGAATGTTTTTCAATCCAGATCCTTATCTGAAGATTTCCATCCAGCCTGGAAAACACAGCATCTTCCCAGCACTTCCTCATCATGGACAGGAGAAAAGGTCTAAGATCATGTGCAATACTGTTAACCCAATCTGGCAAGGAGAGGTAAGCAGTTTGTGTTGAGCCAGGAGTTGTCATAAAACACGAAAACAACTTTGACTATAGATTTGTTTCTCTTTTTAAACTTTTTCTTGTGTGTAAGCATTTTCTTATCCAACTAGTTGTTGATCTAACAGGGTTTGTTGTGTTTCATGACTTCTTGTTAGTGCAAAAGGCTTACATAGCTACAATGATAAATTAAAACTTTCAGTATGGGTTGTTCTTTGTGGATGTCATTTATGAAGTTAATTGTGGAAGGCAAATGTAATCCAGAATTGAAAAATATATTCTGATAATGTGAAAGATTGCTGCTAGATTGTCATAGTGTAAGAACACAGAGAGGAAATGTTATGTGAAGTAAAATAGGATGCAAATAATGTGTATGAAAAATGTCAGTGGTAATATAAATTAAAATTACCCTTGGCACATTTGCCTATCACCTTGAAGAAATGCTCTCCAGTCTGCTGCTTGTTATTGGAATGGCTTCATGGGCGTTAATGAGATCTTAGAGTTCAATTGCTCCCTGCTGTTTTTAAATTACACTTAGAATGGAAACAGACAGCAAAGAATAAGGAATCTCTCTGGAATTAAAGGAACCTGGCATTAGAAGTTTGATTTACTGATGTTTTCTGTCAGACCAATATCTTCACTGCAGGAAAGAGTAGAAGTAAATAAGTAGACTAAATAAATTTATTCAAATTAAAATTGCAGAGTAGTTTAAGAATAATTAAGTCAAACTGCACAGGCACAGAAGTTTGAGTGGGGAAGAAGATGAAAGAATTGTCACCAAGTACTCCTACATTCAGGAGGATGATCAAAAAATTAAGTATTGCATCAGGTTATGCTACAGATGAACCTTTGTTGGGGAAGAGATAGCATCTCCAACCTAGTCTGAAAGAAAATGCCTTCTACAGGACTTGCTTTAGTGGAAGGCCCTGTTGTGAGGCGCCCACCAAACAGTATTTTCTTTCCTGCCTTACACATCAGATGTGTTTGGCAGAGGGGTTCTAGGTCAGAGTTGCTGGAACCGGAGTTTGTTGGCAGAAAAGTTTTAGTGAAGTGCATAAGACAGCAGTCTAGAGGTGAGTAGGCATTAAGGTGTCACATATGGTGTGTGTGATTGCGGGAGTTCACAGAAAGCACGGATGCCAGAGGTTGATACTCTAAGAACATGGGATGTACCTGTCATCTTGCTGTTCACCGCTGCCCAGACTAAACTGCTGAGGTGACACAAGCTGTTCACCTTAGAAAAGGAACATCAGCTGTGCTGATGGACACTGAAAATCTTAGAAGTGCTCAATTCTGGTTGGTAGTCTTTTTGACGAAAACAACTTACAACCAAAGTGATTTGCTCTCACTTCAAGGTCTTTTGCACTGCCAGAAGATAAAATAACCCCAGAAAAAAGAATGTGTCCCTGTTTAAATGTCAAGGGTCATAAGATATGCCTGAGTTTGTGGGCTGACATTTCTTTTTCTGAAGAATTTGTCAATGAGAAAAGGAGAAACAGTGAAATGACCTAATAATGGTTGTAGGAAAGGAAAAACACGCAGCTGATTTCTACCTTCTCTGTTTGTTCTCTGGTTTTCTTGTTGCAACCATGTTGCTTCTCCCTTTCAGTTGATAGTGTTTTAGTGCATAAGGAGTCAACAACAGTGCAGGTATCATTCAACATGCTATCCATCATTTTTCTTTGGCTGATGTAGAAATGTTAAACTGCAACCAAAGTACAAGCACTTAACACACATCAGTTGCTCTGAAGTTTTTGTTCAAAAACCCACATTGGCATTTCTGGCACAGAAGTTCCTAGACTTCTTCAATTTTATATTTTTTTGGGACAAGAGGAGAAGAACTACAAACATCTGCTGAATTGTGGTGGTAGCTATTTTTTCCATCCACCTTTTACAGAACACTGGTGAATATGAATACTTGAAATGAAAAATTGAGAAATCAGTTATTTCATAAGCAGCTTCCATCACTAGTCATTTTTCCCCAATATACTTGGGGTGATGTATTATTTCAGAAGTGTGATTCTAAGAGTCTCTACCATAGCCCATGTAAACAGAAGCTGGAAGTTCTTTTTCTTTTTTCATCTTCAGTTTCTTTCTCTTTCTTGTTGAATCTAATTTGCTTTGGCTCCTAAACTTGAAAAATTCAGAAACAGGGAAACAGAACTTTAGAAATCACTACAAACTGCTATATTTGTGTATGTTCTTGATTACTCTTGAAAATTCAGAAATGAAAGTGTTGTTTTAATTATTTAAGACTTCATTAAAATAAAATCCTACAAAGCAAAAGAAAAAAAGTAACCACCTGCATTAAAAGAACACTCTGAGAGCACTGTGATACCTCAGGCAGTTTTTCATCAATGTCATGTAATATTAATGATTTTCATTTTTCAGGCTGTTTAAATATTGTTTGGCACAAATGACCCTGAATTAAAGCTATGCTCCTATTGCTCTATTTCATAGCCCTTTATACAAGGAAACATAACCAAATGGAAATATCTTACTATGAGATGAGTTGTATTGCAACATTTTGACACTTCTAGTGAAAGTATGAGGAGAGAGCCTTCAGTGAGAACTGTTCAGTGAAGCAGGTTAAAAACTATGTGGCATATTACAGTGGTTGAGGAGTCCTCCTGTGATGTTTCTGTATTTTCACATATGGCTGCGTAACATCACGTTCTGCTAAGCCAAAGTGCTGAATATTGTGGTGTGCAATTACAAAAGCACCCTTGTCTGTAGTACCCCCATCCCACTTCTACCAATTGGTTGGCACAAGCCAAAACTGATGCCAATGACTGTTGACAGTTGTAGGCAATGCATGGCTTTGTGACTGTATTTAGTATATTGATGCTAAGATTCCTGGTTTCCTCTTGTCATTGGCCAGAACACCTATCTCAGCCTTTTCCCCAAGTCTGGCCCTAAGTGTCAGATTGAACCAGTTCTATTGCATCAGATACTCATTGATCAGGCACAGGCAGGAGACACCTCCAACCTGTCAAGTCTATTGCTATGCCATCTGTTAGAGGCTGTAGACAACTGAGGGGTGAAGTTTTCATTCATTAGAAGATGTCGGCTTCAGGTGAAGGTGTAAATATATTTTTGATGACGTGGATAAAGCAGAAACAATACAAAGAGCAGGGATTGAAAGCCAACCCGGTTGTCACATTGCTGACCTACTCAGTGGTAGGGTTGTTGCCCCTGTAACCTCTTTGGCTTTGCTTTTCCAGCTGCAACGTAGCCTAGCTTCAAGAGACACCTCCCAGAGTAAATTATAGCTTCCACTTTGTATTTTTAAACTTTTGCTACTGGGAAGAATCCACAGTATGGAAGGTATCTTTACTATCCAGAAGCAAAAAAATTTGCACTGTTGGACAGTGAAAGTGACTGTGGCTACTCTGCTTTTTATCCATGTGCACTGGTATCACCAAGGCCAGGAGCTGCCCAACATTTTAGTCTGGAGAAGATAGGGTTCTGCAGAGACATCAGTGCAGTCTTCCAGTACTTTTTAGAGAGCTTATAGGAAGGTAGGAGACTGACTTTTTACGTTAGCAAATGGTGATAAGACAAGGAAAAATTATGTTAAACTAAAAGAGAGGAGATTTAGATTAGATATTAGGCAGTTTTGTGTTTTGTTTTTACTCAGGGGGTGGTGAGATACTGAAACAGGTTGCCCAAGAATGTTGTGGATGCCCCATCCATGGAGGCATTCAGGGACAGGTTGGATAGGGCCCTGGGCAGCCTGATCTCTTGGCTGGTGACGCTGCTCATGGCAGGGAGGTTAGAACTTAAGGTCTCTTCTAACCTAAACCATTCTATGATTGAGTCACCCATCTGACTTACCCATGTATGTACATGGGTTGCTCTGAAAGTAATGCGTGCAGTTTATTTCTGTGGAAGCTACTTCAGATAACAAAGAGCACAAAAACACTTTGATAAAGAATTGCCACTACAAAGCACTGTTTTTCAACATTTTCGCTACCATGAGCAATGCATTTTTGCCAGCGAGGAACAGAAATCCAGATGCTATATTTGTAAAAACCTGCACCAGTGGAGATGACCCACTGTCACCACTGCTGAAATGCACCACCCACCACCTCACTGTGCTCACATCCCCTGTTTGGTCTTTATAAACATTCAGCAGGCATCAATGGATGTCAACTTTTTCTTCCCAGAGAAATTAAATTCCGTACCGTTGCTTTATATGCTGTTCTGTGTCAGATGCCAGTTTCTCAGGTGCCCCTCTACCACCATCTGTTATGTGGCAACAAAATGTGATGGAATATTGGAAGGAATGTTTAACTTCTACAGCTATACCACCAACATCCACCACTGATGTTGTGGGTTGATATAATAAAGTAGAAGGTATTACTTTTGGATTAGCCCTTATATTATCCAGGCTTGCTAAGAGTTTGCTCAATTGCAAGGTCGTAGTCAGCATATTGTCCTACCATGCTATTTTGGGGTAAAATGTAAAGAAATCTCTTAAGGAAATGTCTTTTTTGTCTATTCTTCTGTTCATCTAGTAGAATTGAGATATGTGAACGTTTATCATCATCCTTCTAATTTTGCTGTTAGAAGAACAGTTATACTATTTGCATATTCTTTCATGTTGAGACCATGTATTTTCTGTCACACTCTTTTGATAAATCCCCTTTAAGAAGGTTTATTTGTTAACAAGCAGAAAGTGATAGACAGACCAAGCAAGCAGTACTGATCACTAAGGATTTTAAGCAACAAAACAAACTGGTTTAAGAAGTCGTTAGTACACCTCAGTTTGGCTGGTGAATTAAGTGCTTAACCCATGTGAACTTTCCCTGAGATCTGTTTGTGGTATTTCTTTCTTGACTGTGGCAGTTTGCTAAAACCAATTGCTTCTTCAGCTTTGGTTACTTTGGTACTAGTGAGTATGCATAGAGCCTCAAGGAATGGCAGTGAGATGACTGTAAGAACTGGTTGCTGCAACTGTCCAATGTATTTAAAATAGTGGGAATTGTTAGCTGTTAAATGACATATTGAATTTCACTTCCAATAATTCTAGCTCTGGAAGAGTAGATTGCCTTGCCAGAGAAACAACAAATAAGGAGTGTGAGGATGCAAACCATCAGAACTTCTTGCAGCTTCCCTGGTTGTTTCTCTGCCTCAGCTTATACAAATATTGTTAGATTATAGCTGAGATGCAAAATAATGCTTTGGGTGACTGCTTTATCATTCTGAAGATAGCTAAATTCCTCTGGTGAATTAATTGATGGATGTAAGTAGAGGTGCTCAGTACTCTGTTGCAAGAGTGCTTAACAAATAGTAGTTAATGTGTCAGAATTGATAAACAGGATTAAAGTATATTCAGATGTATAAGTTGCACTGTCTGCACCTCAGAGAACCCACAACCTTTGAAAAATACTGCACTTGAATAAATTATTATGAAATCTGTTTCTTCAAATTACCAGTGAGAAGAAGGAAATAGTCAAGGGCTCAAATGCTAGCGGTAGTGGTTTGGGGAGAGGGAGATTCTGTACGGCAGTCAACAAGGGAAGAAGCATGGAGTCTTGGTGCTGGCTGCAAGACTGTCAAGGTAGTATGAATAGGCTGCCACTGATCCAAGATGCTTTAACTCTTTTTGAAATAATTGTATGATTTTAAACTAGATGCAGGTTGTATTTTATCTGATTTTGACCAGATTCAGGACCTAGATCCAGATGCTAACGGTCCCACCAGTGCTTCATGTAATGAATGCATTATTCCACCAGAAGTTCAACACAAAAAGAACAACTGGATTGTGACACTGATTGAACATCTATTTTAGGTTGTTTAACTTAGTTAACCTTTTTTCCTCTTCTTTTGGCAAATACAAAAGAATTGGCTGCAGAGACAAGCAGGACTTTGTACCTAAGCATAAGTCCAGCACAGATGCTATGAAATCCAAATCCTAAATTCAGTGTTTTGCCAGAGGCTTCCATGGCACTGAGTGAAGTCTTGTGAGTGGCAGCTTCACTGTATGATAATCCAGTACACATAGCCACATAAAGTGTAAAACAAACATAGTTTGTCTAAACAGAAAAGCTGCGATTTTTAAGCTGGAGTTTGTTTTCGCATCCAGTGATGACTGGAGTGTGGAAGCCCAAGACAGCTTTAGTTCCTTCAGAAATGAGTGTAAGGAGTGAGAAAAATTATCTAGATTATTCTAATAAGTCACTCTTCCAGAAACACTTTCTGATCACATCTTCTGCACCTCAAATACTATCGGTCTGGCTAATCTTGTATTTTAGGACTCGCAGGAGTCCTCACATAGTTCCAATCTATCCTATACTAATGAATTTGTAGACAGCATATAAGTGATTAAGAAAAATCATGACTCCTGAAGCACCGTCAGTGCTTTGTTTTTTCAGGAGTTCTTTTAAGTGTCCTCTGTCTTAAGGCTGAAATTAACCATTCATAAAATGAAAGACATCTTGCAAAACTAAATCATCAAAGAAAATTCACAAGTTTCTTAGCCAGGAACTCTGAATTTTGTAGAATACATGAAGTAAATGGAAAGGGTCTTTTTAATTCTATGGATTGCTTTTTTCCCAATAAAGAGAGAGAGATAATCTGGGGGAAAACGTGTAAGTCAAAATGCAAGGCCCTATCCATCTTTAAAGAAGTTCAAAGCCAAGAGTTGGTTGGAATGTTAAAACAGCAGCACAGTTTTATTGCACCCTTTTTACTGTAGGAAAAGAAACACTGTGCCATGCCAGAATAAGGTGTACCACACAGGTTCTAACACTGTGGTTGCTGCTGAATCCCAGGGCAAGGACCCTCTAGAAATATTTCAAGGGTTTCTTACCCTTCAACAGCGATGGAGCTACGTACCCTGTGCTAGTGACACTGCAATATTTTGTGTTGTCATTGAGGAGTACTGTAGAAAGTTTAGAAAACTGGAATTTTCCACAAACTTATCCACTACTCATATGAGTAGCATTGTATGGAACAGTAGTGACATACGCAGGAGATTTTTGAATGAGGTGCAAAATAATACAGGTAGAGAGTGGTGGGTACCTAGAGGATGTAATTGTTTCACTAGAGTATATGAAATGAAAAAGCCACTAATGAAATATTTGTCTGAACGATTAAATCTTTCTTTGTCCATCAACAGTAATTTTCAACCTTTTATTTATTTCTGCATATATCGTCCCGATGACGTGATGGGTATCACAAATAAATACTATTTAATTGTATCATGTATTCAACCTAAAGTCAAGAGCCTAATGTTTTGTGTCACTAATGTATTAATTTACCTACCTTTTACCAGTTAACATACTGGCCTCAGAGTGACATCGTCCAACTTCCTCAGCACATGTGGACATCCCATTAGGATCATGGACATAAGTACACCCAGCTTGCTTAAGGATTCCCTAACCTGATCCTCTTCTAACAAGGTTACATATTCCTTGTGTTAGCTTTTCCTCCTGGTCTCTTGGACCCAGGATTCCTAAAAGCTGGTCTTGCTGGTGAAGACTGAGGCACAGAGCAGTACTTGAGCCTTTTCCATGTCCTGTGTAACAAGGTCCTCTGTTTCATTCAGAAATGTGCTCACATTTTAGAGAAGATAATGAAATGCAGGTTTCTGTTGTTTTTTTTTTCCAGACACATGAGTGCCAAGCACTGAACAGCGTAAAAGCAGATAGTGTTTTATGGCTAAGATACGGGGGCTGTCATTCTCAGAAAAGAAAGTGAAGAGAGAGAAAATAAGGCTTTGATAGTGATCTGGTTCCACTACCAAAGAAGACAGTCTGATCAAAAAATATCATAATTACTTTCATATTTTCAAAAGCGATTGGTGACTTTTGAAAATCAATTTATCAGTTTTTGATTTCTAAAACCTGGTTGTTTTGCTGGGTTTTGTTTTTCAAAGGACAAGTGGCCAGTGTGTTCTACAAACCAAGGATTACTTGAGGCTCTTGAGGGTGAGTGTCCTAGGCATGGGCATCTACATTTGAGGACTGCCTCTAGGAAAATGCCTGTCCATTATGAACCAAACTGTATGGAAGCAGTGAGAGCAAGTGTCTAGATAACGGAAAACCAAATTATTTAAAATTATCACTATCTTGCTGTCTCCAGTCCCACTTATCTGAGTTCATTTTCAGTCTCAAGCTGCATTAGTTTCCAAACAGTAAATCCTTTGAGATTTGCCACAGGACATCTCAGGTCTTAAAGACTTAATTGTGCTTTCAATACACAGCTTGAAAATATCAGGACATTGGTTTAGAGGAAGTGTTTGGAAACTGTGGTCATGGACCGGGAACTGTTCCCAGGCCAGTCGCATATATCCCCGAATGCAGCGTGGTTGGCAGGTGATCAAATCAGAACAGAGTTTCAATTTACAGATTATATGAAATATCACTGTATTTGTATGCCTAAGAGGCACAGTTTTCTGAGGAAACATTAGACATTTCCTCTGGTTGATTCCAACACAGTGTGTTCCATGTGTCCTCTCATCTTGGGTATTGACAAGTGCTCTGGAAAATGTCAGTGTGTTTCTTGTGCAAAAAGGGAGCCACCGGGCTTGGCTTCACTTGGTATTACAGAAACAAATGTGCATGGAAGTTTTGATTTACTTCAGGAGTTATACCAGAAGACAGAATGTCAGTAGTAGAGGAAAGTGCAGTTCATTAACTTAACTTTTATTCCCACTTATGGGCAGTTCAGTCTCTTATCTCTGTGTCTGAACATGCTTTACCTCACAGAAATCATTTTACAATATAGATGTCAACAAATTTATAATGGAAAATTCATTAAATGACAAATTGCATTACATTAAAGTAACCTCATTCATTTAAATGAATGTCTTCTGCTTTCCTTGTACATGTCATGGATGGACAGTTACCCAAGATACCCATACTGTAATGGTAATATTCCTTATTTTAGTAAGGCAGCGTTCAGTATACATGAGAAAATAATGTTCCCCCTTTTGTAGGGTTTAGACTCTTCAGTAGTATGCTGCAGAGGTGTAGAAAGTGGGAAGAAAATAACGCTTTGGAGATTATTTGAATTGTGTTTCTCTATTTATTTGCAGGACCTATTTAACAGACAATCCTGCACGTGTTAGCTGCACAAGAAGCTGTTCTAACTCAGCATTTCTGGAAATTGGATAACGACAATTTAGGGCTTAACTCCAGACCTCAGTAACCCAGAGCATTATTATTATAGGCTATTTCTGGCACTGAGAAATCTAGGAAATGCTTTAATCTATCTCAGTATTCATTTAGTACAGAAGTCAGCTTACAGTTCAACACTGAGTTCTCAACTAGACAAACAGCAGTCTTACAGATGTCCTACTTTTGCATGGCACAGCAAGAGGTCCTTCTTTTTCTTTGATAACATCTTCATAGTAATAGATCTGTTTGGATTAAAGCATTCAGTGAGTCATGTCACCAGCTCATGGTCTCTACTGAATTTAGGCAATCTAGGAGGATGCAAGGATAAGCAGTAATATATTTTTGCTTTTTACTGTTCTCCCTAAGTAACAAGCTTTGCTTTCCCCATGTGGAGTCCCTAATATCTCCAGTTACTGTAATGTTCCTATGCTTGAAATCCGTATGTGTAGAATTCCTTGCAATTAAAACTTAAAATGCCACCTTGTTGTTTCTTCCTGAGGTTTGCATGCACATACTCTCTAAAAACATGCTGAAACATGACATGTAAGTAAAAACAGATGCTCTTAAAACCATACCAGCTGTGGTGGTGTTGACATGTTTCAAAGCATCTAGTAACAACACTAGTTTTCAATGTTGTCATTCCTATCTTCCCTGGTATCACTGGTTATGGTAGCCTGTGCTGTGGCTTACCTTTTGGTTTAGCTGTGTGGGTTCCTATTGTGATCCACATCAGGAAACTGATACACATGAACATTTTCTGACTGTTCCTTTCTAAGTTAGGGCAGAGATGAGGGTGGGAGAGTTTTCAATATGTATCTAATAACTATGATCAGCTGTCGTTCACTTCATTAGATCCCCACTACTCAGTAGGTGAGGTGTGCTGCACAGCTAAGTTGTTACAAATAGCCAATCTAGAAGAGGAAAATGCTGACTAAGCACCCCTCCAGGCTTTCAGTTTTGCTGTACTTACGTGCAGCTATTTAAAGTATTTAGGACTTGTGTGGAAAAAAAGGAAAAAAGATCATCTGCCCAATTGCATTTAGATCAATAATCACTGCTAGGGCAGAGTTCATTAGATCCTATAGATGTACTCTTCTTACTATAGACAAGCCTTTGCTTGCTGTTATGACATGGATACCTGAAATTCTTGTATTCTCCAATACACAGTACCTATAGGATGTTGTCACTTGATTGCTTCCAGACCAACCTATGCCTTGGGTTCCAAGGCCTATTGAAAAAGCCAGAGACTCCCACAGGCTGATCAGATGCAGCAATGTTCTGTACTCTTCTTTTATTGCAGCAATTCAACTTTGTCTCCCTACCCACGGATGTCCTGGAAATAGAAGTTAAAGACAAATTTGCAAAGAGCCGACCGATCATCAAGCGTTTCCTGGGAAAACTCTCTATGCCAGTTCAGCGCCTCTTGGAAAGACATGCCATAGGGTAATTTTGCTGCTCGTACTTAGAGTTGTTTAAGGAGTGTGCTGCTAATTTGAAGTTCCGGGTGATGTATCCTTATGGTTATATAATGATATTTTGTGCACATTATTAAACTGAGAGTTGCCTGATGAACAGTGTTAGTCTTTTTTAGAATTTTAGGACTACAGACCAACCAGTGATTTCTCTCTGTAATCTTGTCTGTTACATTTTGAAACAAGAGAATTGGCATTTAAGAAATGTTCTGTGTGTATTCTGGCCACGAACCTGGAGAGTGCAATATTTTCAATTTAAACATTGTTTTAATGTTATCAACAGGCTATTTTCGCGTTTCAGAGTATAAACTCTGGGCTAAAATCTTGCCAGATCTGTTCCCCCTCCCTTTACATAGTGGAAATACTATAGAAAGAAGTATGTGTGTCATGCTATGACCAAATCTTTCTGACCCTCCCCTGCTGCCAAGTAATATCCAGTTCAGATTAGGAGCCCTGCTCTGCTTCCCCATTGTAAGAATGTCCAGGGAAGGTGTGTGCAGCAAAAGTAATGTACTCCAACTTGAGATGGATGGATAGCATGCTCACAAAGCCAGAAAGTTTGCTCTGAACTTCCTAAGGTTTAGACCTTCAGGAGCAGGGAGAGAAAGTAAGCTACTGAAGAGAGCGTAGATGATACAGTTGCCAGGAAGGCATTTCTGAAAATTGGATCTCAGTTCAGCTGAACAGCAGGATGCTGGGCTTGTTGGAAGTGTTTTTGAACAGCTGGTTCAGAAACTGGCTGTGATATTGACAGCTGAATCTACCAGAAGGGTCTAAACTACATCCCTGTATCTCAAGCAGGGAAGATAGAGTGGCTTTTTAGAAACCAGATGGAAAAGAACAGCTTGGGGAAAGTAGAGCTTTGTAACTGATATCATTGGCTTCCCTCAACGTGGAAAGATTTGTCATCATCATCTGATTATATCTTCCTATTTTACTTCCTTATGGAAAATACTGTCTATCTAAGGACGTACTTTGCCAAGAGCAGTGCCTCCAGTCTGTACTTAGATCTGGCTTAGTTTTGTTAACACGGTGGCTTTTAAATCTCAGGCAAACACCATGAGAATCCACAAATTCAGAAAGATTATATACAAATCTTGAGGTCATCACATTTATGTGAGTTTCCAATGCATGTAAAACTACCCTAGTAAATATATTGGGCCCAACTGGGGACTATGTTTCTTTAAAAGGTATATACATATTACTATTCAGTGAACCCTCTGCACTTAACAAATGCTTTGCAAACATTGATTCAGCCTCATTTTGGCCAACTGGGAAGTTAATCTCTTCTGTAGTTTCACTCTGTTCTGAGGGGTGGATGAAGTGTGGCAAAGGGAGGGACCTGCACAAGGACAGAATGGAGTCATTGATCAACCTTGTCAGAAAGGTGTTCTCCTGATATTTCAGCTTCATAGAGGTAAGAGGGATGGAAAGAGATGAAGAGTAGTTGTTCAGCTAGCTTGAAAAGAGAAGGTGGTAAGTGGGGACTAATCTGTCCAGAATTTTGATAGAAAGTACAGGAAAGCTGGATTTTATGCAGATAATGAAGGGAAAGAAATACAGAAACGTGAGATTCTACGTAAGGATGGATACTATCAGGTCAGCAAGGAAGTCTTGTTACAATAACTGAAGTAGGAGTTTTTTGCTTCCCATGTTGATATTTCCATGCCCATGCTGCAGAAGTTCCATTTCCACCATTCTCTCTCTATATATACATACGTGCTTGTGTACCCCAGAAGCCTGTCTGAATCACTGACTCAGCTGTTCCATTGTAATTGAAGACATTGTCCTCTCCTTCTCTGCCATTTGTTCTTTTGTATGCAAGTCAGCATGCCCTCATGGCTGAGCTGAATAGACTCTGAAACTCATTACGTATTTTTGTAGGACACAGCAGCTTTATCTATGGACAGTAGACATTTGGTAGGTTATGGTCTATTGTGACAGTATTTGTTTTCTTTCAGGGACAGGGTTGTAAGCTACACTCTCGGTCGCAGGCTTCCTACAGATCATGTCAGTGGCCAGCTGCAGTTCCGATTTGAGATAACTTCTTCCATTCATCCAGGTAATTCTTAGTCTTAAAGAACCCTTTTTCTAGCTCTTTTTTGGCTTTGCATTCATTTCTCCTCAGAAGTCTAAATTCTTTCCCGGCAGCCCTGGGACTTTAGGTACAGTCATGAGCAAAGGAAAGTGCGTAGTCTCCTGTCCACATAATGCATTGTGAGTTACAGTTTCTTCTCTACTTCCCCTTAGTTTATAGCTGCTACTGTGTCTTCCTTTTCTTGACTTCTTCATATAGTCTCCCACGTCACTGGAGAGAAGAGGGTGAAAAACTAAGGTCCCATCTGCTTTTCTGTCATCTGTCCTGAGGAAGTGCTTGGTGGGCTGTTATTTGTGGAGTCATCAACATTTGAGCATTTTATAAGTAAAAATGAATGATCTGATAGTAAGGATGATTGAAGACTTCCTCATTTTGACTATTGTTAATTTTTTTAATAAAGTAAATGTATTGTTCCCCTTCAGTCATGATGGTGTCAGTTTGAACCTTGATTTTGTGTGAACGTCTCAATAATAATTAATTAGCAAATAATAAAAATTGCTCAGGGGCTTTTTTCTTCTCGAAAGTCATGCTGTCTCAGGTACACATTGTCAAGCCAACAGCTGTATTACTACTGTGACCTGCCCCTTACTTGAAAAACATGACTTCTTTCTTTTGACTGGTGGATAGAATAAAAAAGCCCAGGTTGTCTGACATCTGGGAGGAAATCATATCAAAGAAAAGGTTTCCAGATTTCAGGGTATTGAAAAGCAATTTGTTTAATTCTCTGTTGTAAAATCTTGTCAACTCGTGTATGACAAGACAAATGTAATTAAAGCATCAGGGAAGGCATCCTTGTCAATACTCAATACTCCTTCCTATTTCTGTTGGCTTAAATGAGAGTTTCAGGAAAGGTGTTACCTTCAGGTTATGTTGCAGGAAGGCAGTATGCTGCATACACGTTACCACCATGAGTAAGTCCCATGATTGTTAAATCTACTGCACAAAGACTGCTTAGAACAAAAGCAGCCTTTCTTCAGTTACCCACTCATTTTACTCTCTAATTTACACTTTCAATTTTTTCAGATTGCTGTGGATACCTCTGTCCTCACAGCCAAGCTTCTGGTTCAGTCAACACTTTGTGCTAAAAGAGTAAGTAATTTCTTTTCCTGTCTCATACAGATGATGAAGAGGTCTCCATTAGTGCAGATCCTGAGCCAGCTGACCTCCAGGAAAGCCCTGTGAACAACCCTACAGAGGAAAGCCTTGGTGAGCCTCCATGCATCAACACAGTGACCTCAGAAAATACAGCTCCAGAAGAGCTAAATGGATACAGTGTGAACAGTATTGATAGCCCAGGGGCTGTCAAACAACCCAGGGAAGTCAACCAGAACAACGTAAATGAAGAGCTAGCAGGAGATGAGGAGGTTGATGCCGTGCCAGTTCCTGAGCCCCTGGAATCCATCCGAGGAGAAGTGCTGCCTTCTTTAAATGCTATGGACCTTACAGAGCAGCTGGGTCTGCTGGCTTGCGTGTCTCCTCCTGAGACTGAAGTTAGGGAAAATAGCAAAGTCAATTCTGGTACTCGGGGAGATGATGGAGTATTGAACAGCGCAGAAACTTTAGATGTCAGTGAGGTGAGTGCAGATGTGTATGCTGACAAAGACCTAGAGAAGAGTCAGGAAGAAGGGGCTTCAGCCCAAGAGGAGGAAGACAACAAGCTACAGCTGAGGACCACAGCAAAGAGGAAAACAAGGCCATGCTCCCTGCCTGTGTCTGAACTTGAGACAGTTATAGCTTCGGCTTGTGGTGAGCCGGAGACCCCTCGCACTCACTATATACGAATCCACAACCTGCTCCACAGTCTGCCCTCTGCACAGATGAGCAGTGATGGGGAAGAAGAGCAAGATGCTGGCAACGGTGGGGAGAACGATGAGGAGTCCACAGTCAAAGAGGTGCTGCAGAAGGAGACAGTCAGTGAGAGTGAGACAATGGCAGCAGAGCCTCCTCCAGAAAATGAGACCGAAGAGAACTTCAGCCAGTGCACAGTGCCTCCTGGGACCTTGGATGAGCAACTGTCTGATGTAAATGATGGGCTGTTGGATGGGGAACACCCCAGGACAGGAAGTGAGAGCGAGTCAAGCTCCAGACCCAATGGTGACAACGAATGTGAGGCGTGCGACACCTCTTGCTACAGCCCCTCCTGCTACAGTACCTCCTGCTACAGTACTTCCTGTTACAGCACCTCTTGCTACAGCACCTCCTGCTATGACAGTAACAATCGCTTCTCCAGCCATACCCGCTTCTCCTCTGTTGACAGTGCAAAGATTTCTGAGAGCACAGTCTTTTCATCTCAGGATGATGAGGAGGAGGAGAATAGTGCTTTTGAATCGGTGCCAGACTCAGTACAGAGCCCTGAGCTGGACAGGGAGCAAGTGGATGGCTCCTCCCAGTGGCCAGATGAACTAGTAGCTCATGGTGGAAATCCACAAATAGCCACAGAAAGTCTAGACACCCCAATAGCAGGTCCAAGCAGCAGAAGAGAAGGTTAGATCCTGAGAATCAATGCACTAAGCAACCCTGATTATCTGGATGTCACAAAAGGCATCAGATAATCAAGGTTTCAGATAGCTCATTGTTTATTTCATAAAAATTTGGGGGCTGTGAGCTGGGTGATATTTCAGGGAGGGCTGGTTAATTGAGCCTGTCAGTAAGTATCCCAGCATATACAGATGGGGATCTGTATATATGGATTCCTGTAGATATACGTGCATCATTATAAAATCAAGATTAGCTGAAGCTGTGTTGCAGACCGGCATTATTGCATCCACCAATCCATTCCTTACTTCCTGGGATTGTTTCATTTCACATATCTGATGTACTGCCATGTCTCTGCTAGACAGTGAGAGGACCAACTTGTGCTTGTCAAGGGGCAGACATGCTGATTTACTTCAGCTAAGGATCTGGGCCAGTGTGTATATGATTGGTAGCCATACACAGTCTTTGGAGGCTTTGGAGTATTTGGAGAAAAGAAAATATCTGCAAGTTAGAAATGAAACCATCTGCATCATACAAAGCCTGTTTACTCGAATTTCTGAAGCATCAAACAAATTTACATCAAATTTCACAGGCCATAGGGCAACTCAGAATACTTTTTTTCTCAGATTGGACTATATTCAACAAAGATCTTTCTTTAGAGATAAAATATAATTTAAAATATAATTTAAAAAATCACTTCTGTCTTTACAACGTAGATAATATTTTTCCTAGTCTTTCCAAACCTCAACATTAAATATATACTTTTTTGTAAGCTGTTTTAAATAGCATGGAGTTACATGAAGGGTGGATTTGGTTACTCATCTTCAATTCACTTATCGTTTTTCTCAGACTGAAGAAGTAAAAGCCTCAGTGGCTGCTATGGTCAAGAAGTAGAATTTCATTCCCATATCCTGAGTCAGCTGTCCCCTGGTATAAGTGACACCAAATATAAACAGCACCTAGAGGATAACATAATTGGTGATAACTAGGAAACCCCAGCTAAAGCATCCTTGTTTTTTCAGTTGTCCGTTCCCACTTCATTTACCCTGATCTTTCTCTGCTCTTGCAGAAGGAAAGGTGTAAGGGGATTCTTAAACCCTTGGTTCTAGCCCAAACAATTAATTCTTAGAAGTACAGAGATAGAAATCCTCAGCAAAGTGGCCCTTGCTTGCTGGTAAGGGTCTTTGTATGCCCAGGAGGGCTCGAGTGTGTGTGTGCATGAGACCATTCTTACAGAATTGATGGTTGTTTTGGATCATGTGCACTTTTGAGAGGGGTCTTGGGGAGAGGATGTTTTCTGCGTATGAATTGAGTATGGTGACAAAATTTTGTCTCACAAGTCTATATAAAGCACGGCAACTTTGCTTTGGCTGGCTGAAGAAGAGAATGTCTGAAGGGCTGCCCTGTTCTTAGCACTCTTTTGGTATCACCAGGGGTTACTTCAGTGAATGTGCACATTGATCTATGGTTTGGTGGCTGTTACAAATACAGTAGATGTGGTCACCTCCATCCACTCCAGGTGACCAATACTACCATGATTCCACTGGCATAACTGTCATGACTAGGGGAGAGTCAATTGTGGCGAGGTAAGTAAAGATGGATGTTCTGGTAAATTGTGCTACAACACCTGTAGAAGCAGCACAGTTTTTAAGGCTATGAGAGATGGACTTTTAGCACTGAGTAATAACTTACATAACTCTGCTGTCTCTTCAAAACACACAGCAGATATGAGTGTGAGATATGCCTATACACAAGTGTTTTAATGGAGAAATTTAAGGTGCCATATGGTATCATCAGAGCACCTAGAAGAGAGAGTATTTTTGACAAGTATTTTTTCTCACTTCTGGATGGTGTGAGATTTTTTCAGTTTTATACAAAATTAGCTTCTGCCTTGTAGCTGTTGTTTGTCTAAAGAAATTTTCAAGATTTTCAAGCATTTTTAATGCATTTGGTAGCAGTATGTTATTTTTTTACAAAATTACCTTTCTTAGGGCACTAACATACTAATATTAAAGACAGCTAAACCAGCCAGACACAGTTTGGCTCAGCTGAATGGCCTGATTTTAATTTTTAAGTGTCTGTTAGCAGGATGAGTAGACTTGTTTTCTAAGGTTTTAAAGACGGAATGAGAAGGAATCTGAGTTCTTTTTATCTTGCAGTTTCCTCATTCTCCTAGTTAAGTCTAAGGTGAGGAATAGTTTTTCATCCTTACAATAATCTTCTTCATTTCTTATAGGATTCTATAAAAAAAAAAATCTGTATCTTAAGTTACTCCTCTCAAAAGAACATGAGTTTGGACATCTGCTTAGATTTCATTTATTTCATATTCGGATATATAAGCATATGTACAGTATTACTGTTTTCTAAAGACTACCTCTGCACTGTCCACTGTGTGTCAGTTTTCCTTATTCTTTCCTTCTTCTGTATCTCAGGTCTTCTCTCTTTATCTCAGGTCCTGACTATGTTTCACTATCTTTTGTCCTCTTCTACCACCTGTCTCCTATCTGTTTCTGGTCCTTATCTCATTCTTTCTCCTCCCACCCAAGATGAGCACTTAGAATTTTGAAAAATACCTGTAGAAGGAGTTGATCTTCTGCTTTGCAGGGACTGCATAACTCTGCCGCTCCAACATATTTATACAGTTGCTGATCCTTTGGAAAAGCAGAGGAAGATTCAAGGCAGCTTTTAGCCTCATATTCTGCTGATGAGAAAATTTGGAGCCAGGATTTTGCATGTTCCTGTCCAGTTCCTGGAGAAGCTTGAACTGTACAGTATTTCTCAGAGATCAAGCCTGATTCTTCTCTCGCTTACACTTGTATGCCTATGAGTCCAGAATCTGGCCCGTAATAGCTTAGCATTGACTCAAACCTGAGACCAGAGACCTGACTGCATTATTTTCATAATTCTTTGGTGTGTGAGTTGTAATTTAAAATAGAGGCAAGTCTCTGTGAAAAATAATCACTTGTTTTACAGTAGCACATTTTTTTAACCACGTTGTGAAAATAGTGAATGACTGTCAATATCTTGAATATCTTGTCCATAGGTGATTGTCCTTTACTCCATAATTCTCAGCCAGTCAGCCAGCTTCCTTCTCTGAGGCCTGACCATCATCACTACCCAACTATCGATGAGCCTCTTCCACCAAGTAAGCTTTAGCATTTTTTTAACTTATTACATTTTTTCAGCCTTTCCTGTTAATTCAAACAGTGTAGAGGTCAGTATGTCTTTCTAAATGATCCCATCTGTTCTGTATATACTTTCTCCAGAATCCAAGCAATATGGTCTTTTGTTTCCCGTGTTTGACCCTGACTTCAAGTGTTGTCATGTTATTTTGGACAAATTCTATAACATCCCTTTGCCTTGATCCATCCTCTTCTTCAGCTACCATGAAGTGTAAAATAGTAGTATTTTCCTCACTGCAGTCAATATTGTAAGACTGGAATGAATAGGTATCTGTCAGATGTGCTGGAAACCTTACAGAAAAGCTTTTGTGTGGTATATGAACAAAGTACTGTTTTTTGGGTTTTTTTTGGTAAATTTTATCTTCAGATTTTTCTGTAACCCAATTCAAACATAGTTTAGGATGCACTCCCTGTGCTCCGTCAACCCTGCTTTCAGGTCCAGCAGAACTTTTACTCAGTCAGGATGCATCAGGAACAAATAGCAGGTGCAAATCTGAGCAAAACCAGCCTAAGCTGTGGAAAAGCAGCTCATGTGTGGTGATCCCATCATAATGTTTTTGGATTTGGTGATTGATTTAATGTTACGTTTATTATGGATGTAATGACATCTGCAGTTGTGCTGAATAAAAATCAGAGGTTTTTAAGTAGAGTAACCAACTAGTGGGCTGATAATATGGGACTTTTACCACTGTGTCTACTAAGGAAGATGTTTTCACTTGTCTTAATACCTTTTCTCTTGTACACCTAGAGGATTATTCTGCATTTTACATTAGCTTTGACTGCCCAGCAGAGTGCAGTCTATGCCCTCCAACGTGCTGCGAATCAGCTTGCAACTTCAGCACGTGATTTACAACCAAAGCGTGCAATGCCTCAGAAAAACAACCAGGCGTGTAAACAAAGCACTGTTGTCTTCAAAACCCGAGGAGGGAACTTGTCCTGTGGTGCCCTTGAAAAATAATTCATCGTTTACCAACCATGCTGTCAGTATTCCCTAAGCTGAAAATAGTCCCCTTGCTGGCGTCAGCTGCACAGTAGCATGAATGATTCAAATGCCTTTAGCCCAATGAGTCCCACTGTGGCTTGCCAGTGAATGATGAAATGGGAATGGTTACCTCTGTAACAGGAAAATATTTTTCTTCCTCCCACTCTTACCTCAATGCTTTGTGAATAGGGCACATTCCCAATTAGGTGACTTAATGTTAGGATACTGACACCACCTCAGGTAAACAAAATGTACTGTGAATCCATGTCCCATATTTGTCCATTATAAATTCATTTCTCCTCGTAATTATACTTAAAAGGCAAGTGTTTCTACAATTGATTTTCACTGAGTGCTTTTATAACAAGGGTTAAAGATATGAAAAGCAGTGTATGACAACACAGTTTAGAAGTGATAACCCTTTGTAGGATTTTATTGCATCATCTGCTTAAAACATCATTTTACCAATAAAGGCTTGAGACCTTGTGTAAAGGTTTTGAGACTTAAGTATATTGACTTTAATAGACTATATTAAGCTAGTTTTATGAGGGGAAAAAAGTTGAAGTAAGTAATATCACCTAAGAAGGCAGTGCTAAATGCTCTCAGAGAGATTTCAAAGTAATTTCAAAAGGAAGGCTATAGTTTTAATCTATAAATATTTCTTTTTCTAGCATCCAGTGTCACTGTCTCAGTGCCTTTAATGTCTCTTAATCACAGTTAAATAATTCTTGAATAATATAGAAAAAGGGAAAAAACTTTGTATTTTAAACATCAGTTACATGAACAATCCAGGCTTGCTTCTCGTGTGCAACATTAACCTCTTCACATTGTTGAAAATAATGTTGTCATTGCTGCAAGATCATTGTTGACTGTTTTTACATCGGCTATGGGTAATCCTATGGTCAGTCTTTTTTCTCTTTGGAATAGTTTTCTGAATAACTTTGGTTCATCATATGCCCACAACAGTTGATACCAGGGTGGAAATTTAGTTTCAGACAGCTTTGTTTAGGAAAGTAAGACAGTCCAGATTCATTGTTTACATAGGAATGTCATAGTGACCAGCTCAAATGTTAAAGCTTACATGAGACTGACAGGCAATTTGCAGAGCTTTTATTACCTTCTGTTGGCATTAATGCTCACCCCTTATTATGTGTATGTTTGCTAGTACTGCTACATGCCCTACAGAACTGAAGCCAAGAAAAATACACGTGTCTTGTTCACTTCTGCTCTGTGCAGAAGTGTGGCTGAGTTTTGAAAGGGAAAAACAGCCTTTTTACTTTGCCCCTCCAGGATTATGGGCCTGCCAGAAGAGGTTGTGTCTTCTGGTATAAATCAGAGCAGTTTCAGATGCTGTTGCAAAATATGACTAATCTAATGGATGGGAATCACTAGAAAGCAAACCAGTACTGTCCCATCTCCACTCTGTGCACGAGCATGATACTGCTGTGAACATTAGATTAAGGTTAGTCTCTGCTGTAGTCACAGTTTTATTTTGCCTGAAAAAGTAATAAAAAAATCCTCAGAATTGTCTGCTTCCTAGATCACTTATGGCCTTGAAGTAGCATGAAGGGACTTGAGCAGAGATGAATCGTGTCTGTCAATTCACCTGTGAGCATGTTCATCTCTCTGTGCAGATATCTATTCATCTGTCCAAAAATACGGTATTGTGTGCGACTTCAGTGACTTGTATGACTTACAGGTTGTCTTGTGAGAAGGCAGAAAGTGCACCTGATGTCTTTGTGCAACCAAAATACCAGTACCTTCCGCTCTCCAGCAGCCTTCCCAGATGATCAGAAGAATAGCTCTTCAACTGATTTAAAAAGCTGTTGCAAGGATCAGTACTTATCTAGGACCACAGTTCTTAATATTTCAGTATGCCACTGCAAGTGTATACCTATGGTTTCAGGTGCATATACACATTCAGCAATGAATAAAGCAGTACTCACAGTTAGATAGTTCATGTCTTTACATAAAGCTGCTAGATGTCTGAGGCATCCTACAGAGATAAACTTCCTGAAACTGTAATCCAGTCTGCACAGTTCTGACCTGAAATTTTCACTGTAACCTCCAAGCTCTGAAGTTTTTTTACTCTTGGATTTCTAAGTATTGTACTTAGAAGCTTAGGATCTCTGAATTACATTTAATTAGAGATACCCTGCAAGATAGGCTCTGGAGCCAGTAGTGCATAGGGCTGGATTATGAGAAACTCTAGGTTTACTTTGTAATTGGATAGTTTTATTCTTAGTAAGTGTCTATCAACAGGTCCAGATCAGTATGACCAGCATTGATTGGTGTCTTCTATGTAGATTGATAAGAGTGTGGATTTGAGCATTACGTACAAATCCGTAATTATCCATTGAGCTTTATTATTCTCAGCTTGTTACATGTATGCTGTAGTGTGAAGTAATGACTAGGACAGCAAGAAAGATGAAGATCTTCTTAGTGATTTTAAGGTACAACATCTCACCTTTGTTCTGGCCAAGATAATTCCCTTGTACAGGATGTTGCAGATAGTGCATGGCTCCAGAACGGCCATGGTGAAACACCCACCCCTAGTGATGGCATGCTGAGTAAGGCTTTGGCCTTTAACCTGCCCTGTCAAGATTGATTTCGTTCAGTGTGCATCTCTTGTGCTTGATGTGCTCTTTTTCACTGTTTGGTTGTAGACATCATTTTCATGAAGCTATGTTCTTGTTCTTGATACAGCTACAACATCCTTGAGAAACCTTACCCAGTGGGAGAACCAGAGAGCCCTCCCCTTAAAATTATGTGATGTTCACAGAGAGACTGTATGTATGTACATGTGGCATTAGCATAGTTTTTGCACCTATAATTACCGAAGTACTTACACAGTCAACTCTAAAAGAAATAATGCATGTGTATAGTCTCTTGCTGTTTTGAAGTCTCCCGTCAGGAACTCTTAGTGTCCTTTTTAAGTTCCTGGAACTAATGTGTCATGGGCCACCAACCATAGATGTAAGACAGCCTACACTAGGATAGGACCAGTCCAGATATGGGAACTAAGATTAGCCATAGCTGGTGTTCTGGAGAGGGAAACTGTTTGTGAAGGATGGGTTTCCAGACACAGCAAGGAATGATACAATTTCAGTCCTACTCGTAGAAGTAGTAGCAGATGAGATGTAAAGAATGAAGTTCAGCTGAACCTGAATTTGATCATAGGAAAATGTAGAAGGAATGATCTCCCCAGTTAGAGCAGTCATAGTAAGAGTATGGGAATAACAAATAGTTTTACCCCCCACCCCAAGGTAATTACCATATGTGCATGATTATGAGTGAGGCTTGAATATAAACACATGTGGAAACTATGTGTTTGTACATAAATATGGATCATGTAGAAATATGAAGCTAGCAAGTCAAATTTGTATCACTACTCCATACATTCCAAGCAATCCAATGTGGAGCTCTGTTAACTAATTCACTTCTGAATTTCCCCTGTACAAACCTTTTTTTTAATCAATATTCCCACAAACCATCAGAACAATTAGTTTTCAATCATTCAGTAACTTAAACATTAAAAGGAGGCAGTGACTGAAGGCTCAGTATTATGCTGTAAACTTTCAGTCAAGTTGGCATTCATCAGAACAGTAGGTTTATGAAAATCATTTGTGTATATCTACGGAGATTTGTGCGGATATGTCCAATCAGGATGTGATGAGTTTTCAGAGGAGCCTATAATTGTTGTAAGAAACGTGTGTAAACATGTTTGTTCTGAAACATAACAAAACAGAAAACATGGATTTGCCACGTTAGCCCAGATTTAATCCTTCTGTACTAAGTGTCAGCTCTCTGTGGCTGCCCTGACCTGTAATGAATCTAGCCAGCTAGTATTAGTAGTTGTAAAATTATCCAGCCCTTTAAAATGTGTTTTTGTAGTCTGTAACAGTGAGTTCCATAGGCTACCTATGTACTGTGTGTGAGAAATATATGTATATGCATATACAATGTATGCATATAGACAAGCACATAGTATATATATGCGTTTGAATATATATGTTGAATATATACACATATATTGCACGTATATAGGCATGTATATGGTATCTATCTCATGTGTATATCTTCTCTCTGTGAATATATGTGTGTTTATGTAATTCCCCACATAATTTTTTTGGAAGACATCATGCTGACAGCATGTTCCCTTCTTTTATTTTTCCAATCCCAGATTGGGAAGCTCGGATAGACAGCCATGGGAGGGTGTTCTATGTTGACCATGTCAACCGCACTACCACGTGGCAGCGCCCCACAGCTGCAGCAACACCAGATGGGATCCACAGGTCTGGCTCTATCCAGCAAATGGAGCAGCTGAACCGACGGTGAGCACTTGCATCTGTATTCTTCTAAGATCCACATTCTCTTTTCTTAACAATGCCCCACTAGTTTCCTTCCTGGAGAAGAGAAGGCTGCATGGAGGCCTCATTGTAGCCTTCCAACATTTAAAAGGATTATAAAAAGGAGGAGAATCGACTTTCTGTACAGGTAGACAGTGACAAGACAAGGGAGAGTGGTTTTAAGCTCAAGGAGGGAAGGTTTAGATTGAATGTCAGGGGGAAGTTCTTCTCAGAGAGAATGGTGAGGTGCTGTAACAGGATGCCCGGAGAGGTTGTGAATGCTCTATCCCCAGAGATGTTCAAGACCAGGTTGGATCGAGCCCTGGGCAACCTGTCCCATCCACAACCTTCCACACAGATCTAAAGGTTGGTGGCCCTGCCTGTGTCAGAGGGGTTGGAACTTGATGATCCTTGGGGTCCCTTCCAACCCAAGCTGTTCTATGATTCTATGATTACTTTCTCACTGCACTCCATTGGCTTCCTAAGCTTCTTTCCTTGTCCAAGTTCAATATACATCTTCCTGTCCTGGTTGCTGATGACTTTCTGATTTTGTGTACCTGCTGTAGGTATCCAGTACACAAATTTGCCCACATGGTGGATGCTGTTGAGTGAAAAATTTTTCAAAATTTTTCAAACTCTATGAAGAGGCTTTTTGAAAAACTTTTTTGAAATGAGTCCCAAAAAAGAACGGAGTGTTCTTCCAAAAGATGGAGTTATTTTTTCTATTTAACTCTTAGAGTGATACTCACAGCTCAGCACCTAGCCCTACAGAGGTTTCTGAGCTGATTGTTATTATAATAGTATTTACATATCAGTGTGGCATTTCTACTCAAGCTAGTTAGGCCTACTGAAATATTTGTCTCTTTTTCCAGGGCAAAGCACTGCTCTAATAGAACTGTATGTCTTTCAGATAGAGACAGATATCTTAGTGTTGCACTACAGCAGTGTGCCCAGGTGGCCAATGGCTTGTATCAGGAATAGTGTTGCCAAGAGAAATACGGAGGGGATTGTCCCCCTGTACTCAGCACTGGTGAGGCTGCACCAGGTCAAGTACTGTGTTCAGTTTCGGGCCCCTCACTGCAAGAAAGATATTGAGGCCCTGGAGCGTGTCCAGAGAAGGACAATGAAACTGGTGAGGGGTCTGGAGCACAGGCCTTGTGAGAAAAAGCTGAGGGAGCTGGCATTGTTCAGTCTGGAGAAGCAGAGGCTCAGGGGAGACCTTATTGCTCTCTATAACTACCTGAAGGGATGTTGTAGTGAGCTGGGGGTTGGCCTCTTCTCTCATGTAACTAGAGATAGGACAAGAGGGAATGGCTTTAAGTTTCAACAGGGGAAATTCAGACTGGGTGCTAGGAAATAATTCTCCAAAAGAGGGATCAGGCGCTGGAATGGGCTGCCAAGGGAGGTGGTGGAGTCACTGACCATGGAGGCATTGAGGGAATGTTTAGACACTGTTTTGAGGAACATGGTTTAGTGAGAATGATTGGTGATAGGTGGACGGTTGGACTGGATGATCTTGTAGGTTTTTTCCAACCTTGGTGATTCTATGATTCTACTAGGTGTTGTAAATCTGTCAGTTCATTCTTCGTTAGCTCAGATACACCTTAGCATGGGACACGTTTTCCCTTTGACTGGTCTACAAATAGTTTTGTTTATCATTTCTTTCTCTTGCTCACTTTTTGGACTGACTGTGGTTAAAAATCCTCCCTTTTTACTACAGATGATTTTTCTTTTAATTCCCTGCTTACTATAATGATATGGTTTCTTTTCTAGACAAGCAAAGCTGAAATTATATTCTAATTATAGCTTGTAAAATACCACAAAAGATTTTCGGTCTTTTTCTTTGTGCTAAGAAAAAGATCTGCAGCTGAGAGAAAAATGCAAAGTTTCAACGAATTGTTTTCATTGTGCAGAATAGTTTTGGAGTTACTGTATGTAAGAAGAACTGGGTTCTGAATGACAATTGAAAAGTTAATTTAACTTTTGAGGAGTAAATTAGTCTTCTTAAAGTCTCTGTTGTACATGGAAAGTTGACACCATCAGCACACTCTTGTAAAAAATCCTTTTTTCTGCCAAATTTATTACTTTGGATAGCATTTCATAACATGTATTATATATTGTAGAGGTGAAAGAGTTGGTACTTTTTTCTCCTACAGCCTTCCTCAGAAGGCAGCAAGCTACCGTATTCATAGTTAAAAAAAAAATAAATCACAAAGTGTATGTTTAATCTAGATTTTTTCCAAGGGATTTACATGACCCTCCTCTGCCATTTTGCATTTGTCTTTAAGAGGGATTTGGATTATGTGAAAGCTCAGAGTATTTGACTGCTGCAAAGCAAGTTATCTACCACAGAAAGCTCTACTATGGATATATATTAGCCTTATTTATTTATTTATTTATTTATCTATTCTTTTTGTTTTGGAAGTTGAACTCTCACATATGTGCAGCACAAGACCAGAAATAAGTGTTTGTGAGAGTGCTTGTAGGAGTTTAACATTCTTTTAGCCAACACAGATTAATTCATAAACCAACTATCTCAGATACTGCAGTGGGCACTTTGTGACCTCTTGCAACAAACCTTCTGTATTTTCATGTAGGTTGTCTGCCTTCCAAGATTATAACTTGTCACTGGTTTGGATTGGTAATTGAGTGTTAATAGGTCTAACATGTTTCACAGAATCTCTCTATTTTTGCTATTCAGAAATCTAGTTACCAAGTCAAAAGTATAGAGGATTTTCACTGGAGACATAGTTCTCTTTACCTGAATCCAACTAGAGACCAAGCACTTCACAGTTTAATAACCGTCAGTTGCCATGGCTTATCAGGACAGAGGAAAAAAACATGATGATTCACTGCTGTAGGGGAACTGCTGAATCACAGCCTGAGCCACTGATTGATCACCTGAGGTGAGCATTGAGTCAGCCATGGGGGCACAGGTGAAGGCAATGATACCTGTGTGATTGGAGGGGGGTGGAGCCTGGCTCCCCCTCTCCCCAAGCCCCATTTAAGGGCTGGCCTCCACCAGGGAAGGATCTCTTTCTGGAGATCCCTCCCGAGTGGAGTATCCGCGAGCCTTCGTCATCTAAGGTGAGCCTTTGTCTCTTTGTATTATCTCTTTGTATTATCGCATATACCACCTGTGTAAGATCCATCTAAATATGCTATCTCTCATTATTCTGCTGAGAGGATTATTCTTGAGATCCTTAGCTCTACAACTGCTCCCTGTTGAAGACCTCTGTTGATTTGAAATATTGAATAGGGAGCTATCCTGTTGCTTCAAAGCTTGGGAACAGTGATTTCCCAAGATTCTGATAAATGAGGCTCATGCTGAATACTCTGTTGAAACAAGTTGGGCATTTCAGAACTGGAAAGTGATTTCTGCATTTTCAACCTGGCTGGTAGAATTTATAAAATTATCATTCTCCTGAAGCAAATTTCAAATATTTCGAGTTTCCAGAATTCTGTATTATGAGGAAAACAAGCTTTCATAAATAGTAATTGGAAAGCATTATAGTAGGCATTGTTTTAAAAACTTATTTTAGAAATACTGATTTGTTGTGTTTCGAGCCTCGTTGTTTGAAAAAGCCTTCAGCAAACACACCTGAAAATCATTTTAGGTGAGGCAAGAGCAAACACAGGGCTTGCAGATAGAATTACCAGCAGCCTGAACTTTTGCTCTAAACAAAATGGAACTCAAAACCGCTTAATTTGAAAAAACTTGGCCACTTTTCTTTTTGAACCCATTTACTCAGCTTCCTGGTTTCATTTCTGGGAGGGAATGGAAAAACCAAAATATTACAAGGAAACCTGGTATTTCCAGCTCTGCCAAAACCACAAAGCTTTGGAAATTTAGCTTGAAAAAAAAAAACAACATAGCTGTGATTGTTCAAATCCAAGAGACTAATCCTACTTTCCTTCTGTGCTCAGAGCTTCTCATTAGCTGTGCTAGCCACTTGAGAATATGGGGAATGCAAAACTGGAATCCAGGTGTTAGGCAGGAGACATTGTAATTTTTAGTTTAAAGACTCTTTCTGTTTTCTTCAGCGCTACCTGACGCACTTACCTGTTAGCAAAGCAGGTAATAGCCATTGATGCTCAAGCTCTGTTGGGAAGATCTTTTGAAGCGTGTGTATATCTAGACTTGTTTTTGCACTAATTTAAAAAGTAATAAATAACACAAGAAATTATAACTGTGTATTTAAGGCAGCCTCAGTGTGGTATTTCTAAACCTTTATTTCTTTGACGGATCTCTTTGAAAAGAGACTGAATTTCCAAAGGCATTCCCATAACTTTTGCCCTTTCAATATTTTCTCCAATTACTTTGACATTTTCTGGTATTTATATAAGATGGTTTTATAGTATTGAGAGCTCCAAAACGTATTTTTTGGTTGGCATACAGCTAGCATTACTGTTTAAGGTTTGCCAGTAGGGATTTTCTACCATCTAATTAAATTGAAGCTACAAGGTCTTTTTATTAATGTGCTTATATCCTTTGATTGCATGAACTCCGTAAAAAAGTTGTATATTGCTGTTGCATGTGAATGTTGTAAAACTCCTCCAGTACTAGTATGGAAAGTTGCCTGCAGTCAAGTGAATAAAAATGTAAAGTGTGGGTCTAAATCAGGGGGACATAGCAACTAAGGTAAATTCATGCTGTTATGAAATCTGATATCAGAATTTCTTTGTAAAGATGGGTATTGACTTAAAAATAGCACACACCGTCTTTTTTTCTTCAGGTCTTCTAAATTTGTTCTTTATTGAACTTCCAAATGATGCAGTTTCAAATGCTTTTGAATGCTGAGGGATATAAATACTACTATGAACATTTAGTGTAAATCTATTAAAACTTTACTGATTTTTCTTAATTGTTTACAGCTCATCTGCCCAAAGTTGAGTTGTAGTAAGCTACTGGAGACACTGTTGACAGTGTAAAAAACAAATCCTCATTGTCTTTGCTGATCCCAGGTCTCATTAAGGAATTAACTCCTGACCAATTTTCTATTTGGAGTAAAGTATACATTAACAAATAAAGAGAGAGAGATAGAAAGTAATTAGAAATTGTAAGTCAGAATATAAGATGAAGAAAGAAAAAAAGAGTAAGTCAGGAAAATGGGAAACAAAAAATGTTGGATCAGATTAAATGCAGGCAGTAGAGCCAGTCTTGTTTATATATGTTTGGGAATGCGATCCACAAAAATGGATTAAAAATGTGGAAGCAGATTAAAAGCTAATAAATTAATTAACAGGGCCTATTTTTTTCTTTCTTTCCCTTTCTCTCTCTCTCTTCTTCCCTTGTTTTCTTTCTCTCTGAATTTAAAATACATTTTCTTATTGAATATATAAAAGATGTACGTTCATTGCTTGTTAGTAGAACCAAATAAAACTTGATTTCTCTTAGTCATCTGTCTGTGTGAGTGAACAAGTTAACTAGAATTTATTTTGTACAGTACATATTTGAAACACTCCAGGTTATTTCCACATCCAGGTATATACTTTGTTCTTGATCTGGTAAAGAATTCAAGATTTGAATAATCTGTAAGACAATTACTAGTCCTACTAGCATCAATTAATGTGGCAATAAGTTCCGTAATTAATACTGAAATTATATAGTGTATAAGGTATGAAGGTGTTTGCAGGTTTCAATTCAGCATTTACTTCTGTCATCCTTCTCCCTGTTTTTTGCTTATGCCTGTATTGTTTCTCCTCTCTTATTCTTCAGCTGGTCACCACCCAATGTGAGCTAATACTCAATCCAATTAGTTTTCATAAGTGGACATTACACATCCCTATGCTTTTCACTCAGGATGTGTTGCATTCTATTCTCCTTTCCTATGGTCAACTTAATGAAATTGTTGCTCTCTGAGTTCATGCAATCTACTAGGCTCCATTCCATATTGCCTACCAGAAGAGAAGTGTTCTCAACTGATGGCCATGCTGTATCATCATCCACATTGTGAACACTTTTACCTTTTTCGGGTTTTAATCCTTTACCTTTTTAGGGTTGAACATATGCATTTGATATTGTAATAAGCAAGGCTGCAGGGTACTCCATGCACCACAGATTATGCTACCTAAAGACTAAATGAGAAGAAGAACCATGATCCACTAATATTTTTAGGTTCCAGACATATGGGTTATTTAAAGAGAAGCCTGATAGAAATAGTATTCTGAAGGTAGAAGTATTGGAATCATTCAAAAACAGCACTGATTATCAAGGCAGGAAGTATCAGATCGTTACTCTGTTAACTAAGGCACATTGTTCCTTTCTCTGAATGTATGCAGATACCAAAATATTCAGCGAACTATTGCAACAGAGCGGACTGAAGATGATGGTGTAGTAAACAACAGGGTGGAGAGAGTTCCCACTGGAGGAGGAAGTGACTCTGAGGCAGAGCCTTCCCAACCAAGCTCAGGTATGTGAAAGTAGCTATTGAGGGCATGTTCAGTGCTACTCAGTGTTGACATTCAGTTTTGGGAAGTGCTGAGGACTATAGGAAAGGTCAATTCTAAAATAAAATGCAGATGGTGTATGTTTTTGTTCAATGCAGTAGTGGTAAAAACAGCTCTGTTTTATTTTTGCTGCAGTGTGATAAACTGTGGGCCTTACAGTTTGCTGTTTCTGGGCATAGTTTCTGCACTACCACATTATTTAGTATGGTCACACCTGCAGTGGCCCTGGCATGGATTATGGAATATTTTTTTTTTTGGTGGCTACAGTTTTGTGATAGCTATTTGCTGATGGAAGTATGAGCTGCCACTGAAGGAGGCACAGCTTGTATTTGTAGTCATCACTAACTATATGACAACACCACATAACAGAGCAGGGAACTGATCTGTTTGAAAACTTTCTTGTAGTTAAAGCTCTTTGTAGCCAAATTGATTCTTCCACTTGGCTCATTAAATAAACAAGAACTACTGCCAATGTGAAGGAGAGGTGGAGAATGTGTATCCAGAGGAGGATGGAACAGGCAGGGAACTATTCTGCTCTTTTTGGTGGCAGTCATATTTCTTTAAAGCAGTTGCAAAACCATCAGCTGTTTTTATTCAGATAAGAAACAACAACAATCAGACTACTTATCACCATGCAACTTGTGGACCCACAAAAATAGATACCTGCTTTGAGAAATTGTGCCACCAAAATGAATAAGTAGTTCTTTTCTATTGGGTCATTCTCACCTAGGGTTGTCTTTCATGTTTGCTATAAGTGTCTTCTTGCCATCCTTGTGTAAAGTAGCAGGCAAAGGGATGGAATCAGCATATCTACATGAATTTTCTTAATGTTCCATGTTGAAAAAGAATTCTTTTCTTTAAAATTGACAGTGGGTGGAACTAGTCAGTAATGGTACTGAACTGAACCGTAAACTTGTAAAAACTGTTGTGGTCAAACTGTTGTTTAGGGTCAGTATATATGAGGCGGAGTTTTTTAATATCCAGGAGCATCCAGCTCCTGCCCTGTGAACACGGCAGCACTGACCATGAGAACACCTACAGTTTTACCAGTAGGCTTGTCTTGAAAACACAAGAGTACGTACTCTGGGCAGGATGGTGACATTTTTATATTGTCACTTTTGTAGCCACTCAGTAGAGACTAGATAACAGACTGTCTTTGCCACTGTTAATAAAATTGTGCTTCTTTTGGTTTCTGTCCAGAGATTAGGAGGGAAGGTTCCCTTTCTCCTGTGAATTCTCAAAAAATCACCTTATTGCTGCAGTCTCCAGCTGTGAAGTTTATCACAAATCCTGAGTTCTTCACCGTGCTGCATGCAAACTATGTGAGTAATTATGATTTGCTTTTTCTGAATCCCAGTACTGTGCCCGAGGCCTTCAGGGAGAGTGCACAGTGAATGTGATTTCAGGTTGATGATTCTGTTGTCTGTTCCTGCAGTGAGTGAGGTTGTTAACTTTTGGAGCTGTGTTCCTGAGGAACCTTACTCAGGGCAACAGAGAGAGGGGAAAAATTATTAACCCCAATTTGCACTCTCAAGAAGCAGGTAGGCATAAAACTGTGAAAGAAATACTGACTTGAGTCAGAGTAACTATTTTACAAAAAAAAGAAAACAAGAATGAAAATGAATTTTCAAACATTAAAGTAAGTCGTTTATTATTATTATTATTAATACAATAAGTATGTTTGTTTTGTTGCAAACCTGATGTGAAGTGGAAAAAGTTCAGTGGTAGGTTCACCATGAGGAATTATGTAGGGAAATATTAAAAGAAGATGCAGTTGTCGAGTTCCAGCCTTGGTTTCCTTATCTCGAATGCAGGTTCAGCTGGGCATGCACACATGACTTCTGAATTTTTGGAAAGTGCTCTATTTCTGGATAGGGATGCCCTTCCTTTTTGGAAAGAAAAGAAAAGAAATGGAAGCACTTTAAGAGTTATCTCAGCCCAGTTTTTAGTTAACGACAGATGTCCAGTTATGGCTGTAATGCTTTGTGAATTGAAACCATCTGTCTTTCTCCAAGCCTCTGCCAGAGTTACTGCTCTTGAAATCCTGCTAAAGAAGGCATGTCTTTACTCATCTGACTTGACCTGAACTATGTTATGGAGTGCACATTATTTCTTCCATGGTCAGGGTGATAAATGATGATTTATATCTGGGAACAGTATCATTTTCATTCAGTATAGTTATTTGCAAAAGGAGCAAATGTTTCTATAGTGGTGCTAGAAACAGTTATGATTTAACCAATTTCATTTCTCACTGAAATAAAAAAGTCAAGAGAGGCCTTCAGTTTGAGCTTATAAAATTGTCTTTAATATGGAAGCCATAACAATCTGTTGAAACATCTGTCAAATGGTCATATAGATTCCACTTACACAGAAATAATGACCCACATAACTCCTGGCTTAATGCAGTTGTTACATTTTAACTACATGCCCCTGTTAAAATTTCAAGCTATTAATTATACCAGTGAAGTTGGGACTGGAAAACATTATCCAGCAGTTAGAGTTAAAAGGGAAAGGCTCTCATGCAGATACTTTATTTCCATTGAGAGAGAAATCTACATTACATTTTTGGTTTCTATAGTGCTGATCAGAGTTATTGATCAGAAATTAGATCAAAACGTAACTTCTCTAAGGGAGTAGGCTGGGAACTCAGCAATTTGTGACCATAAAGCTTTCCTGAGTTATAATCAGGTTGCATATTCAGAGTAGAGATATCTCTTTGATTTCACTACATATACCAGTGTTTTACCATAATTAAGGACCTTGTGCTGCAAGGAGTATTCTCTTCTGAGCACTGCCACAATTATAAACCCTACATAATAAAACTGATACTTGAAAATGTTTTATTGTATTGTAGTGGTAAAAATGCATTAAGAGTACACAGAAATTGAGAACCCAAAGCTTTTGGAGCCAGGCTCACTGGAGAGATTATACATAGACACACTGGGACTCACTTCACTGGAGACAGGAATTCTCCAATGATCCCTAATTGCTCAAGAAGACAGGGACTGCAGAAAGTATTTCAAATAGTATAATGAAAGCTCTAGTGAGTAGTTCAGTCCTTTTGGGTGACCAGTGTAACCAGTGCACTTATTCTTTGTCTAGTGACATGCTCAGAAGGAATGCAGATTTTCTGTAGTTTCCTACCCTGCCTTGAACTTTTTCCCTGGAGTAAAGATCCAAGTGTAGTGACCTGTGGATGTGAAAAAGTGTTGCCACAACATGTATTCTGTGGTAAATAAACACGTCCACAGCAGTCTTTGCACCTTTCTTGGATCATCCAGACACACAAGCAGACTTTCTGCTAGTCTGTGAACAAAATAAAATAGGCACAACTATATGCCTATGAGTAGGTGGTGTTTTAGCTAACTGTTGTTTTGGAGTGCTTTATGAAGCAGTTTTTGTGGAGAGTAACTGTGCATAGTATAAGGGGATGTTTGGCTTTCTAGATTATATTTCTTACTTCTAAATGGTTGTGTAAAATAGTTGTTCAATTTAATGCAACTCTCCCAGTGTGTGTTTCAGTTCTTTGTACAGCTGTCCCAAGAAATAGCTAAATGTCATTTTGACATCAGAACTGTTTTTTCTAACTCCTTTTTTCCATTTCAAAGAGTGCCTATCGAGTCTTCACTAACAGTACCTGCTTGAAGCATATGATTCTGAAGATCCGTAGAGATGCTCGTAATTTTGAGCGCTATCAGCACAACAGAGACCTGGTAAATTTTATCAACATGTTTGCTGACACCCGACTAGAGCTTCCGCGTGGGTGGGAGATAAAAACTGACCAGCAGGGCAAGGTAAGAGAACCAACAAAACAAATCACTTGTTTAACATAGCACATCAATCTACATGGTCACTGAAGGTTCCCTCATTCTTGTCTCAAAACCAGTAAAGATTTAAATTAAACAACACCTGCAGCAAGCAGAGCTATTTTAAAAGCAGAAAAAACCTTAAGGAAAAAATGTTATACAGCATAGTTGTAACTTCCTAGCTTTCTGTGGAATATCACACCATATCTGAGGCAGTACTGGACTAATAAAAGTTTCATCCAGAGTAGAGATCTGTCATGACTGAAAAGTTTGGCTTAGTGACTGCTTCCATGAGGCTTTGCTACCCAATGAGCAGTGTTCCCTAGTAATTTTATTCTCTTCTGCCTTGTTTACCTCATGTCTATTACATGTAATTTTGAGCTGTGTAGCTTCAGGTATATTCCAAGAGCTGTTCTAAACTTGGCTAAGAAAGTCCTGTCATTTGCAGATACTATCTGTGTCTTAACAGGGGACTTCTGACATGCAGTTTCTAGTCATTTTTACTGTCTGTTGCCACAGTACTGTCACACTGTTGGCTTTCTTCTTCCAAAAATAACCACTCTACGTTGTTCCTGTATATTACAGTCTTTCTTCGTTGACCACAACAGTCGTGCTACCACATTCATAGATCCCAGGATCCCGCTGCAGAATGGTCGTCTCCCCAATCACCTGACTCACAGGCAACATCTTCAGCGACTTCGTAGCTACAGTGCCGGAGAGGTAACCACGCTAGTATCAACACTGATCTCTTTTCACAGCATTCAATTTAAAATGTGTTGAAACAAAGTTCTTGTGGATTTTTATTTTCTAAAGAAGAGTTCTTTTTGAAGTATTTCTGTGAAGGGTTTCTGTGAGCGTTTGATGATAATGAAGATTTATATTTTTACCATTTCCAGAATAAAATAATAAATGAAGTAAACAATCACAATGAAATGATGATAAAACAGATTTTAAAAGAAGAATCCATGTTTGACATCCTTGTCTTGCTTTAGTAAAGGCAAACCACTTATTATTTGTATACTTGTATACTTCAGCAGCTTTGTATCTTTCTTCATTCTCCACTGTGACACTGCTCTGAAGAGATATACTCCCTAACAGGTGCAGTAAGGCATGTTAAGGTTTGCTTCCCTGACCTTCAAATCATGCTAAACAATCTTTTGTATATTTCATGGAAATGGCTTCTGTCACTGAGTAGCATGGGCAGAGTGGCATGTTCATAAATCCTGATTGTGTTTTATGGAGTTCAGAAGGAAAGAGTAACAGTAATCAGATTCTTCATAAGTTGAAGATCTGTGCATATTGTGGCTGAATGGGAGTAGATATGCATAAGGACAAAAGGGTCTTCCTCTTGCACTAACTCATCAGAAACAGTACTTGTGAAATTAACATTAAAATTTGTTGCAGCAGGACTAGTCTGAACACTTCCCACTAGCAAAGGAGCTTAGAATCAAGAGCTCATTGAAGTGTGAGGTCAGTACTTCAGAACCAAGGGCAGGCATGATATAAGTAGCTCTGATGGAGTCTTGGAATTTTGTGTGAGTGCGGCAAAATGTTTTCTGGAGATTGAAGTGCATAAGTGTCTCTTTCAGTTCTATCTTCCAACCATCTTCCCTCTGCCGGTAGCCTGCACTTTAATGTTTTTATTGTGACTGATCCAAGTGATAGGAATGTGAAAGCCACGTATGTGATGATCCATATTTCGGCTTCTACTTTCCCGAGGCTTGCTTAGAAATTCATCTAGACAAGGACAGAAACACTGCTGAACTACTCAGCCAACCTCACCCAACAAATACTCTTAGTTCTGCAAGTGGTCGCAGAACTGGCAAAAACAAAATGTCATGTACAGGGAAGAGAATGAAGAGAGTAATGAAGTAATGACTCTCCTCCCTGCTTTTGCACACACAAATGACTGTCTGCCCAAGGGCCAAAAGGAGTTGCTGAGTGTTTCTCTGGACTTTCCAGGGACTTTGCAATCTAAGCAGGACTAGAGGGAATAGCTTCAAGTTGTGCCAGGGGAGATTCAGGCTGGATGTTACGAAATTCTGCTACTCTGAAAGAGTGGTAAGGCACTGGAATAGGCTGCCCAGGGAGGTGATGGAATCACTGACCCTGGAGGTGTTCAAGGTACATTTGGATGTTGTGTTGACGGACATGGTTTAGTGAGAGCTATTGGTGATGGGTGAATGGTTGGACTGGATAATCTTACAGGTCTTTTCCAGCCTTGTTGAAATAGCAGGTAAAAATCATAGGTGAATTACAAGGGGGGAATGGTTTTCAGCTCAAGTAGTGAAGGTTTAGATTGGATGTTGGGGAGGTTTTTCACAGAGTGGTGAGGTGGTGGAACAGGCTGCCGAGAGAGGCTGCAGATGCTCCATCCCTGGAAGTCTTCAAGACCAGGTTGGATGGGGCTCTGGGCAACCTGGTGCAGTACCAGATCTGGATGTTGGTGGCCCTACATGTGGCAGGGAGGTGGAAACTTGATAATCCTTGGGATCCCTTCCAACCCAAGCTATTCAGTGATTCTATGGTAAATGAGCCCAAATGGGAAAAAAGGAATTCCCCAGCTTCACACAATTGTCAATTGCTTTGAATTGTGTAATCATGAAGAAGTGGTCATGATTCTCAGAAATTATAACCACAGTACTCAGCAGTAGACAAAAAAAATATATAAGGTCTGGAATTCTATTTAACCTAGCAAAGAACTGGTATTGCAAGAACTGGATGTTGGAAGTAAAATCTAACCAATTCAATTGAAATAAGGCAGAATTGAAATTCAGTGAGAAGAGTTATCCATAAGAACTGATCTACATAGTTATTGCATCTCTATTTGTTCATACTGTCAGGCCAAAACTCAGTGCTCTTCTGAAGGATGTACTCCATGCAAAAGCCAGTTTTGTCTTTGTCATGATTCCAGCCCAGTTTGTCTTAGTTCTGTGACTAATGGGCAGGGAGGGACCCATGGACCCATGCCCTTGAAAAAAAGAGATAGGGAGATGGGCCCAAAGGAGGAAAACAGCGGCAACGAGCTAAGGGAGAAAACTAATTTACTAAGTAAGATAGCAGAATACGAGGTAACAAAATACAATACAATTGGAATTGAAGCTAATAAATCAAACAAAATGAGAGAGTGTCCAAAAACTGAATACGTTACTCTAATGCTGTTGGTAAGACAGCTAAGGAGCATGCATTGCAGAGACAGGCAGAAAGAGACAGTTCCATGACTCCCAGTCAGTATGATCTTTTCCTCTGAACAGAAAACAGAAGCAGAATAAAAAAGTCTTTTGGCAGCTGTAATCCATTCTTCTCTTCTGGGACAGGTAACCAGAACTATTGACAGTCCTCAGAACTGCAGCATTAACTCTGACTCAAAGTACAGTACACAGTGTTACGATATAGAATACCAGTAATAAAAATCATAAAACTATGACAGCCTTACCATCAAATTAGAGATTTCTCTGGCTAAATGTAGTGCGGTGATTAGGTTGTGGTGATCATGTAACCAACAGTGATCACTGGCTCTCCCTTCTGTGACATCTGTGAATCTTACAAATCTTTCCAGTTTATCAAAACTTGGCCTTGACTGTTGCCTAATGATCTGTGGTATTGAACTGAATACCTTGCATCACAAATAAATAACTGTTTCAATATTCCATATATGCTTTTAGGATTTATTCATGAAATTAAAGCATATAAATAAGTTTTCTCAAATGTGGCAGTTTTCTTTGCTTTATGGAAAGTAATTTCATTCTCAGTAGAGAACAGAAAGCAGTCAAACAGTTTTTGTCTCAGGCTGTCTATTGCTTTCAAGTCTTTTTATTCAAAGCTTATCCAACCTCTAATAGGTCAAGCAGAGACTAAAACCACTACTTCTAACTTCATCCATACATGGTGAGTGGGCTGTGTTGTTTATTTAAGGGAAAAAAAAAAAAAGATTTCTGCATACAATTATCCTAATTTCCCTCTTCCAGGAAAACATCTATTTCATAAATTATTCTTTAATATTTATGCTTTTGTCTGTTTGAATTTTTCTCCTAAACAAATGACCTCTGTAAAAGTTTTCATGTTCATCTGTATAAATTTTTGATGTTAAATGGCATCATATATTAATTAGTTTGACAAGAATGCTATTGAGGCTTCCATGAGCACTTCCTTAAGAGCTTCAATCTTTTAGAGAGAAAAGGTTGTTGATGGAACTCTTGGTTACCTAATTTTTGAAAGAAAACTTTCCATTCTCTCTCTGATATTTTTTTTCTGCAGTACAAATCACAATGATGGAATGGTAGAGAGTTTAAAGACAAAAGAGAAAGAAGTAAGCACACATAACGAAGTAGCAGTAGTTTCTGATTAGTAAGAAAGACTGAGGATATACAAAGATGTAGTAGTGAATTACTTTCCTTACTGACCCAAACCACAGAAAGCAAGTAGGAGGACTCAAACAAGCAGGAGGATCTCATATCCAGTAGTGATATAAAGCCCAGGAAGTGATATTATATCATTGAAAGGCTCTGTGATGGCGCTGGAGACTCCAGTCTGGTTGCAGGATCTCAGGATCTATTATAGTGCTGTTAAACCCAGTCTATAAATCTATTAGTTTACCCTGCATTAGATGAACCTGATTAAAAAGTCTTTAGAAGGATTTATTTTCTTTAAATTAGAGAATAATATACTAATCTAAATTAAATTATTTGATTAGTCAGAGCAGTCAAGGCAAGCGTATTTAAATACTAAAATGGAGCAATCAATTGTGCTGTATTAACTAAAAGATTGGAAAGAGGAGTATTAACTAAATTGAAGGTAATCAGACAGCTAGGATTTTTCTTGTTGTTTTGCCAGAGAAAAGTTGTTTAGCAGTGTAAATGTGCAAAGACTAGGATCCAAACATAGCATTAGTAATGTCTAATGATGGTAATAAAGAGAAGTACAGCACCACACAGTGTGTGCAGTTTATTCTGCTAAGGTACCTACAGAACTAGATTCTATTTGACTTTAATCCAAAGTAGGGAAGAGGTGAGTGAAGGTTTCCCTTCATTAGGTCTATCCACATTTCCTTTCAAAATTCCTGTCTCAGGAGTGTGCTTTGAGGCAGCTCAGATAGGTTAGCAAACAGAAAAGACAGAATGAGTTGACATAAGGAAGAAGAGAATTCAACCCCAAGCTGTGCAGAGGTACTCTGCAGTTGCCATGTGACAATCATGCTTATTTTTGTTAGAGACAGGGTTTTAATTCTTCATTTACCCTTACCCCTAACCTTGTTTCTACCTTCTGGTCATTATATCTATGTGTACCAACAAGGGCATGGGATTTCTGTATTTCAAGCATGAGGTGAGGAGCAGCTGTGCCCGGAAGAGCTCCAAGCCCACTCTGGTGATGGATTATAGGGAGGCATTTGCAGCTACACCTCCTCCTCCTTCCATAGCATAGAGTGAATGCTATGAAGGCCACATTGTGTCTGCCAGATCGGATGCCTGGGTCAAAGGGCAAAAACTTACTGAGCTAGACTTATAGTTTCTGTTGGCCCATGAGGATGTGAGATGGAAACCTAGGAAGAAGGTCTGGGCCAAGACTTAGAGAGCGTCGCTGTGAGAGCAGAGTACACCACAAGGCTATTGCTTAATAGGGTTGAAGAGGAGACAAGACTGGTTTCACAGCCAAGGTTTTCATTACACTCATAGAGCTTTTAACAAAAACATAGATGCAGTTTAAATTGCATCAATCCCTGTGGCATTCGTTGCATTGCAGTTAGTACACTGTATATGATGTGTCTGAAAGTTCAGTCATAAATTGCCTGTTTTTTAAAGGTGAAAGGGATTGGACCAAGATTATCACATCAGCCCATTAAGAACTGCAAGCTTGACCGTTCTCCCTGACAGTGGAATACCTTTCTTGTAGCCAGCTGATGTACACCAGCATAAAATGGGTACAAGCACAATTATAACTGAATTATGGATAAAAATATTCACTGTTCACTTTCACAAGTTTTGTGTTTTTCAATTGCAGTATGTTTAATCAGAGTCATCAAGATTTTTTATTGTTGAGCCTGTGTGTTGTCAAGTATTGAAGTACATTGACTGGCATCTTGTTACACATAAACTTTTTATTTTTTATGTGCTCCAAAGGCAACTTGCCAGTCACATTTAGCTTCTCAGTTTTCATTTATGTCCAGCTGGAAGACCTGGCATTTAGCCATAGTACTAAAAATGGATTGGCACTATTTGCTTGGATGCAGAGCTAAGCATTTAAAATATTGGAGTAGGGGCAATTTCTTCCTGAACTGGTTGTCAAGTACTACAGTTTGTGCAGCAAGAAGGAAGTTGCCATCATCCCAGTAGAATGACAATTGGAATCCATACACATCCTGACACCGAATTTTTAGCAGTGATAAAAACTGTTGGCTTTCCTGTGACCACATTTTGGAGGAACACATATGTGCGAGAGGTGGGTTCCCCTCAGTTTGTACAATCCCACATATAGTTACATAGCAAGTAATGACATTCTGAAGACAAATTGCTGTTATTTTACGGCTTTTAGTATCCTCAGATCTAAGAGTTTTCCCACCTTCTAATGTATCTGCCTTCCTGAGATGAATCCCTCTTCCAGATACTGTGTTTAGGACAGTGGCATTCTTTAAGTCAAGTCTCTCAAATAAGTAGCAGTGATAGATTTCCTCTTTATTCTTCTTTATTTATCTACTTTTCGGATTATGGTTGTTGTTTTTTTTTTCAGCATATACAATTCAGTGTCTGTTTCTGATTATACAAGTTAGGCAAAAGCCCTTTTCTGACCTTTACTCAGCACAGTTACATCTCTCTCATATTATTCCAATATTAAATATTCTTTCAACAATACAGAGAGAACACTTGTGTTGTGGTGGTTTTTTTTTCTTTTTCAAATTAATGTTGCTGTAAAAATCTTGACATAAATGCAGTTATGCTGGAACAAGATACTGTATAGTATGGCAGAGATATTATTTTCACTTACAGAGAGTACCATCACTGTAAAACTATCACTAACCTGCATTTACTTCTGGATTCCATTGCCTCCACTGTAGCATAGAAGATGTGTGTTATCTGTGGATAAAAGTGTCCCTCCTTTTGGGAGCACGCTACCTGATATTTTTAAGCTGACTGAAGTGTAAAACTATAATTTTCATGTAGACTTTCTACCCCTCAGTCAGTCAGCATCATGGACCATTCTGCAAGTCACAAAAAAAGATCAGACACATTTTTATTAGTTGATGTGCTGCCGATTGCCATTTGACCATTCTTCCCCTTTCCTCTTTTGTTGTAGGCCTCTGAAGTCTCTCGGAACAGAGGAGTTGCTCTGTTGGCCAGACCAGGCAATAGTCTTGTAACAGCTATTCGAAACCAGCATCATTATGAGACATTACCTCTGGGTAAGCCAAGTTTCCCTTTTCAAAGCAGAGCTCACAAAAAGGCATTTTAGCACAATTGGTTGATCACATACACAGCTCCATGTTATCCCGTGTTTCACTAGCAGTGCCGTCAGTGGGCCTCTGCATCTTCGCAGTAGCGCCCAAAGGGCCTCCTCAGTGGTAAATAAAACCTCTGTATTACTTTTTTTCCTTTTCTAGCTTACAATGACAAGATTGTTGCATTTCTACGCCAACCCAACATTTTTGAGATGTTGCAAGAGCGTCAGCCCAGCTTGGCCAGAAACCATGCACTCAGGTACTGCTTTGTTTCCACACTGCTGACACCAAGTTCCATAAATTATTTACCGTAGTGTAAAAATTAAATTCTACTAACTATTGCAAAAAAAAGATGAACTTGAATGCTATCCAGAAATGTCACTCTTAAGTATTACTGAATAGCAGAAATTATCTTCATCTACAGTTATCACCTTGCTTTTCAGAAGACAGCATTATGGTCTTAATGGGAGTGAACAGCAAGAAGACAGTAATTTCTGTAAAAGTAGGATTTCACCTTGTGGTCAGATTTATACTCAAGCCACAGACATAGTCATTCTAAATTTTATAAGCAGCAACATTATGAAGTGCTCCTATCTTTACTCTTTCTCATAGCTTAAAAGTAGTCCTTTCCTAAGTAATTAAATGACATCTCTGTTTTTATTACACCCATTTCTTTTCTATTAGGTGTAAAAGAAAAAATCAGAACCAAAAGCCAATACAATATTAAATTCATTGTAATTCCAAAAGTTAGATTAATTGTTTTGGCCTAGAACCTGAGCTGGTGTCAGTCAGTCCCAGCGATACCAGTGTACACCAACCCAGAGTTTGGCCCAATGGTTTAGTGTGCTGTGTACAGAGAAAAGTGCAAGTGGGAACATGGTAAGGAAGTGAAGGAGGAGCAACAGAAGAGCCTTCAAGATCTTGTAGCCAGCTTTCTGCTCATAGCCCTCCTGACTCATAATATACACGAGAGCCAGATAAAGAGTTCTTTGGGTGTAAGGATTAGACTTGATTCCTGGAGGAATTAATACATGCAAATAAAATGAGACAGAAATAATGAAAACTGCTGCTTGTATTCAAGATGTACGTTTCTGTAACTGAGAATTTTTTATCTTCACCATCAAATTATTACAGGCTGTCTTTTTCCTCAGCTGTAATTCGAATTCTCGTTTCTCAGAGAACAGATGATGGTTTTATCTCCTTTTGAGCAGAGAACAAAATTAACTAGTGATAGGGACTATGCAGCTTAGCCAGCACATAATGAGATTTGTAACAGAATATTGAGCCCTTTGCCTCCAAGTCATTGCTTTGATTGTAGCTTAGGTTAAAAGTAATCCAAAACTACTATCTAATGCTCATATAGCAGACCTTAAGCAAACTGCTAGGTAGCAAATGTCCATCTTTTACAGGGCTTGACTCTGTCCCAGCCAGAGAGGTACTAAAGTACACCCTTGACTTGAGATAGAATCTCTTAACTTGATTTTACAATAAATATTATTGGATACTGCAGTGTTACAGAAACATGCTGGCAGACTGGGATGTAGCTTTGTGTTTTTCATGAGTCTGACCTACTGTTAGGATCCTATCCCACGCTATCCATCCTTGTTAGTATTCATTTTAAGGAGCAGAATGCATGATTTTATGCATACACCGTGTAATTTCTTTGTTTGTCAATCGATATCAAGAATATGTTAGTGTGGCTTCTATCAACTAGAATGGGCAGAGGTACAGGAAGTGGTATTATATGAAATTCTCTTAATGAAAGGTGATACATTAGTTGTAACCTTAAACAAGAAGTCTGTCTGTCAGTGATGATAGCTATAATGTTACACATGGCCTTAGAAGGCAAAGAATGACTTTGTTTTCTAAAATATGGTATAATATCTCTTGCTTTAGGATCAGGCAACTGTGTGATATGAATAGATTATTTTTTGCTAGTTTGTTAGTGTGACTAGCAATTAATCAGACAGTTAAGATGTCTGCCATTTTTGAAAAGAGAGAAACAGGAACTGGCAAAACACCAAGGAGTGATAATTTTATATCTACCTCATGCCCTCATGCCTTGACTGTGGCAAGTGCTCTTCCCCTTTTTTTTTTTTTTTGTCCTCTTGTCAGTAATATTATTTGTGTTTCAGGGAGAAGATCCATTATATTCGGACAGAGGGTACACATGGGCTTGAAAAGTTGTCCTGTGATGCAGATTTAGTAATTCTGCTGAGGTAATCAATTTGATCAAAAGCACAATATTGTTATTTATTGTACCAGGGAAAGTATCTGTCTCTTTCCCAGCATAGTTGAAAAGATTTTGTTAAATCTTCCAGACCATTTATAATTCGATTAAGATTCATTTTTACTAAGAGTCACTCAAAATAATTCAGCCAGTGTCTATCGTTCCATTCTTACTTCCTGGAAGGCAGCCTCCGTCAGTGCATTAATATCCATCCACAATCAGCTCAATCATTACAGCTGTTGCCGTGAAGAAGTAGATAAAACAATCAGGTTAAAATGTTTTATTTTGAAGTTGTTGGTTTTTTTTTTTTTTTCAAAAGGAAAAAAACCCTCTTTTTTCACAATACAAATATATAATGTAACTCCTCATAAAATTGCTAATTTTAGTATACTGATGCTGTCCATACACACAAAGCCATGTCTCACAAATGAAACACTGTAGTACAGTGCAGTGAATGTTGTTTGGGTAAAAAGACTTTTATTGGGAGTGGGGAGCTTGATTTTTATGTGCTAACTACTACTGTTTAGCACAGTTAAAGACTTTTTCATGTTGTCTTGAGTTTACATGGAAAATGTTGCTTTACCTCATGTGATGAATGTGTACTAAACCTCTCTCTATCACTTTTTACATGCAGCCTTTTTGAAGAAGATATCATGTCCTACATACCGCTTCAGGCCGCTTTCCATCCTGGTTACAGTTTCTCCCCTCGCTGCTCGCCTTGTTCATCACCCCAAAATTCTCCAGGTAAGGGAATGGAAAAAATAACTCAAAATCTTGCAGTTATGGTATTTGTTCTAATAAATACAAAGGAACAGATGGAGAACCAGCATAAATTGTTAATCTGCTAATTCCAGTGCACACTCCAAATTTGACCCACACTGCTTTTTTGCTGGATCAGTTGTCAGTGCTGTTACATGTCTGTTGAAATGTTAACAGAAGCTGGAGCACACAGATCAGGAATTCAGTAGCTAGAGCACACAGATCCGGAATTGCTCATTCTGAAGAATGCATTTTGCTGCTTTTCATATATTTGGAAAGGATTAAGAAAAAAGGAGAATAATATGCTCCAAATATAACTGGTGTGAAAGCACATTCATGTTTTGTGACGAGTGCGAAGAGCAACATCCAAATCAAAGGCTTATTTCAGTACTCCCAGTACTCCTATAGAGTTAACTCGCCTCCAGTTTATGTTCTAAATACTTCACCTCTTTCCAAGACTCATCTGTTTTAAGACCTGATGGAATCATCTTGATCATCCTGTTTGACCTCCCATGTTGAGAACTTAGGTTTGACAGGAAACATATTTTCCAGAAAGACATGGTGTCTGAGAAGGTTATTTCCAGCTGTGGTATGTCTCTGTAGTTATTGTTTATGCTATAGAAATTTGAGGAGCTGATTTCTCCATTTTGCCAAGGTATACAATCCCCACTGCAGTCTCAATGCACGGCTGTGTCCAGTGGTCATTTTGAGAGAAATTTACAGAAACGTGATCTGAAGAAATCCTTTTTTGGCTGATGTTTGAAATCATCCATTTAAATTATCTGATTTCGATCAAAATTATCAGACAAGAGATGTTCAAATCTCAGAAGCTATGCAAAACTTGATTTTCTTTTATGAGAAGAAGTTAAATGCCGAGTCTCTGTCTCCAAGAAACCAGTGTTTTGTTAGGATGCCATTTTGCCATAAATGAGTTTGAACATCATTGTAAATAAATGTAGCTCCTCTTCTCTACATCAGGACAGATCAGAAGCAAGTCTCCTGCAAGACAAAATCTAGATACTTGGCAAGAACCTGGCCTACAGAAACGCACTGATCTTTCTGTGTTATTGTGAAAAGACAAGAAGTGCTAATACTAATTCGTGACAACATGCTGTTTGCTTGCTTATTCCTGCCACTGCTTTCATATCCTTTCAGAACCACAATTCCCTTATGTTATGGGGGACAAAAAGTCTAAGAAAAGGGTCACAAGGGAATCTCCTTGCACAGCTTGTAAATACTCCTTTCTGTTTTACCTGCACAGAATTAGTAATGTGCTTTCCTCTTGGCAATCACATACATTATGCTCCCACTAAACGTGTTTGGTTTTTTTCTGCTTTCCTACGGAGGACTTTCTGCCATATTTCTCATAAAAGAGCTTGTTTATATTGTCTTTTCTAATGAGAAAGGGAAATGGGATTTCATGGATCCATTCTTTGACATGATCCATGACTTCTTCCCATGGCATGGCACTTGTTCATACAAAAGGACTAATCAGACACTTCAAAAATGTAGACTTCAAAACAAAATAGATCCCAAATTACTGAAAATCTGCTGTATGTGTGAACCATGATAGGAAACTGTCACATTTCTTGCTGACAAAAATCCTTCTTGGTGCCACAAAGGGTTTTTGTGTTGGTGACTGGAAGTGTTTAATACACAGTCAGATTAACTCTGGGAAACCTGATTCTCTGTTTGGCTGGGGTGCTAGGCTCCAGATAGAAGTGCTACTTTGAGCTCCAGAGGTTTAATCCAGCCAAGTAAGGAGATCTGCTCTGCAATATAAAGGAGAGAGATCTCTTAAAAGTGCAGAAAGAAAAGAAAACAAATGCCAGGGACTGTGAGTGGGAGTTATGTATGTCAGTCTTTCGATCCTGCCTTCCTGATCCTTGCATTTCTATTCAGATAAATCATAGTTACAGGCTCAGGCAACACAAAGGCATGCGCACCCAATGCCAACTTAACTGTTCTCTTAGTGAAGAAGATATAGGTCCTGGAAGTCATCAAGGTCACTAAGTTATAGGAACTTAAAACTCTATTAATACCAGGTAGAGTACAATTAATACTGACTGTATTAGTGTAAGAAGTTCCTAAAGCATTCCGTTAGCAAGTTGTGTCTGAAAACATCAGCCACATGTTTTGGAAGAATTTAAAAGATCCTTGAAGTGTAGAATGCTGTTTTCTCACCAGGACTGCAGCGAGCAAGTGCAAGAGCACCCTCTCCATACAGGAGGGATTTTGAAGCAAAACTACGCAATTTCTATCGAAAACTTGAAGCCAAAGGATATGGACAAGGTCCAGGTAAAATTAAGTAAGTATTATGACAAGTCACTCAAATAGTGTAACATGATCTAGAATTGTCTTCAATGATTATCCATGAATGAGGGCACTGACTGATAGGGAGTGGGAAACACACCAGAGATCAGGATATGATAAGAGCATATCTTGCAAGAGAGTGAAGAAATTTTATTTCTTACAGATTTATATTCTCTCACTGACCTATTTAACAGGGGTGTTGATATTCCTTTCTATAATTCACTAGTAGGAAAATCATCTGTTCAGGCAGCTGTCCATGGCAATGAACTATAAATTGTTACCAGCTATTTCACTGTGATAATGGAGCAGCTCCAAATCGTTGGGATCTACTTATTAATAATTCAGGACCAGAATATGATCCTACAGAAGTCATCTCATCTATGTGGTTTCAATGTTAGGTAGTTCTTTGTGTTGGTAGCCCTAGTGGATTTGAACTAGGGAGATTTCTGCCTCTCTTTATATGTTTTGGAGATCATTGTCTTAGTGGCTATGAAGTTAGCATCCTAGACAACTTGGTAGTTAGCTTGAGACTCTGTACCTACTTGTATTTGACTGAGTAATCCTACTTGGCTAAAAGACTCTATGTTTCTAAGGTATTTCCGGGGCATCTGGTTGAATTCATGCATCAGGTTGACTTTTTACTGAATCACATCTGTTATGGGGGAAAAAAAATCTCTAAAACTACGCAATTTATTCCAGGCAAGCATCATCATCAAAATATTCTTACAGACCTGGGGAGTCCTAGCCATTCGTTATCCCCTTCACTGTAATGCTAAGAAGGTCCCAGGCAGAATGAAACACATTTCAGTGGGTCTGTCTTAAGAAGTCCATTACATGATCAAGAAAGATTTCTTGCCTTGGTATTTACAAGCACTATTCATTAAGTTGTTCCAGGAGCTGGCAAAGGAGTTAAAGATGTGTTGTATAAGCAAAGGATGATATTCCCTTTGCTTACCCTGCTACACAAACAGTAATTCCATAGACATTCGTTGGATTAAATCCAGGAAGAGTTTGGGACCAATCCCAGAATGCTTTGGCCACATGCACACAAGTAACTCACAGACCCCTCTATCATACAGATTTGTATGCAGGAAGTGCAGAGAGCAGAGGGTGTTAGCAGAAGAGCAACACTTTGAACCTCATCACAGTTTTGTGAAGAAATTTGCATTTGAAGCACACGGAAGGCCTAATGAAAGAACTCACTGAAAACCCGTACTAGTCAAGTAGATCTACAACAGTGGGCACAACTTCGTTTAGCTTCTCTGGGATTTAATCTCTTTCTTTACCAGCTCTTCTTTACCTTCAGGCTTACAGACTCACACAAGATTCAATCATTATATCTCTATTTCTGCCTCCGTTTGCAGGTTAATTATACGACGTGACCACTTGCTGGAAGGCACCTTCAACCAGGTGATGGCATATTCACGCAAGGAGCTCCAGCGAAACAAACTCTACATCACATTTGTTGGCGAGGAAGGGTAGGGAACCACTAAATGGTTTGAAGTAGCTGTTATGTTGCAAAACGTAGAGTTGACGAAGGCTGAACTTTCATTTATGCATTGTTTATATTTTAGTTTTTATTTACTTCTGTGTTAATGATCCATCTTAAATAGACCAAACATTTGTTAAAAGTCAGAATAGCAATAATTCTTCGTTTTCCTATAGCATTTAGATGACCTAAAGTGACAAATTAATTTAAGTGGCTAAATCTGATGTCACCTTGTTGCCATAAATATTTAGACTGGATGGAAGATAAAACTGAACTACAGGCCCATGGTTATACATTGAATCACTCTCAAGATTAAAATTAGTTAAAAAACCTTTACCCGTTTATGTTACCCTGACTCTAAAAAATGAATTTAGTTTTGTTTCAAATGTTTTTGCTTTGTGTGCCATCCAGTGAACATTTTTATTTCACGTGAACTTCATGTTTCTGGCTAAAGTGAGAAAATTTAGTCATAACAATTTTAGTCAACACTCACCCAGCTGAAAAATGAAAGCATTAGAATTCTCTTGAGAATATCTTTTCTCAGGGGACTTTGTGCCAGCCTTACAAACCCCAGAACTATGCACATATGATTAAAGCAAGCCACTGACCTTTTGTTTCTGAATCTGAGGTGAACCTTTCAAAGGTTCCCCCAGATTGCCTAAAGAGGTACATTTTAATTGGAGCTTAATCCATATTCTTCTTAATGGAGAAACCACTGTGCATGTTTCCAGTGTTCCTTGTAACAAAGGCTTGAAATAATATTTTAAATAGCTTTGTATGTAAGGTTTCATTTATTAAAAACAAACAAATAAAACAAAAAACAAGCAAACAAAAAATAGGTTTTCTATTACAAAAGTACCAGAGCAGTAAAGCTCTGGGTTCTCATTGTCCAGCAACCACTGAAACTGTCAGCTCTGTGATAGCATGTCAAGTGGAGAGCTTCTGAAGAGCTGAGTTTGTTCAGAATTATATTAGGTCCATTGGAAAATAAAAGTAATGAATCTTAAAGAGAGTAACTCAGTTAGGTCAGTGTAAGGAGTTTTTTAACTCTTTCTTAGTATACTCTATGGAATCAATATATCTAATAGAGGTAAACTTTTACAGCTGATTTTGTCACTGACTTGCAAGTAAAGTATAAACATGCAAAATACCTCATTTTGCATTTCTGGAATAACATTCCAGTATGCTTACGCTGGCCAAAGTCATGTTATTTTCCCCACATCTGTATTAACTTTTATTGTGTGTGGCGGAGTATCCTCAGGAGAAATTATAAACCAATCTGATTCGCAAATTCATTCATTTTTTACTGATTCATTTACATCAGAAGATACATTCTTCCTGACTTTCTGGTGTTTGATGCTAATATGAGTTCTCTTAAAGGGACTCCCAAACTTGGACATTCCCTACTGAATAGTTGATGCTTTATGGACACATGATGTTGTATGGTCAGGGCTTTCAGCGTGTTTCTAATTTAAAATGACATTGAAAATGAGCTATGAAGCTTTATGCTGAGTTAATATGTTGCCCGGAAATGCAAGGTCTTTTCTGGAGGTTTATAATTATAAGCAGGTGTTGTTCACAGTTCTTTAATCCAACCATCATCAGGATTGCCCAGTACAGCATCCATTGAACCAGATCTGTTACGTGGTTAGCACTAATAGTTCAAGTGGGGTTATTACTATCCCCTTTTGCTTTTGTATGTTTAATCTTACTGACATGATCTCAGACCTAAAGCTGCTGAAGGGGAACAGTAGTGAGCCTCCAAATGTAAAGCAGAGAAGGGTGGACCTGCTTGCCCAATGTCATCTTTATTGTTGCACAGACCAGTCATTCAAACTCTTGTGATGATGCTTCCATAACTTGAAACATATTACAAAACGTTCTGAGCCAGCTGCAGTTTTCAACTTGTTTGACATTTGTTGAGTATAAGGAACAATCTCGCCTTAATAAATCCATCACAATTGAGATTAATTCATTTGTGATGGCTTTTTGTTTGTTTGTTTTCAGTTTGAGATAACTGGAAACTGATTTAAAATTTACATTGAAAAAAATGCTCACTCTACAGAGCAAAATCATGCAATAGCAAAGCACAACTTAAGTTGTGCCACCTATGTTTGAAACTATAAGAAATCTGGAAGAACTTGGATGAAATAACTGACGAATCACTGTTCCATCTTAAAAGAGTTTGTCTGAGACTTGGGCTTCCTCAGTATTGACCTTTAGGTCATATACTCTAAGAAATCATAATGGGATAGATCGTATCTTTGGGAGTTGGGGAGTAGGATCAATTTTTGCTTTTGTCTGGGCTGTCTGAGAACCCGGATGCTCATAGGCAGTTCAAACCCACTCGCTAAAAAGCAGGAAAAGAGTCTTTGCCCTCTGCTCTCTAGGCTCTAGAATTAAGTTCTGGGAGGGGAACTTTATCATGTTAGAAGCACTTCATTGAGATAGTTATTAGCAGCCAGTGTATGCAAAAACAAGGAAAAATACTCAAATGTGAATGAGTCTCATTTTTTGTGTTTTTAATTTTTCCTTTTCAGGCTGGACTACAGTGGCCCCTCTCGAGAATTCTTTTTCCTTCTGTCTCAGGAGCTCTTCAATCCCTACTATGGTCTGTTTGAGTATTCAGCCAATGACACTTACACTGTTCAGATCAGCCCCATGTCTGCCTTTGTTGAAAATCACCTGGAATGGTAAGGACATTTTATGCAGAACTGAACAATCCTTTTAGAGCAATTCAGAAACAGAAATGCAAAAACATAAAAGCTGTCAGTTTAGACTAGACTGCATACAAGTGTCACTGCTGCTGTTGGGAAGAAGTGAGAGGTAGACTGGGAGAAGAAAGAGAAGGTGTAAGTATAAATACAATAGTAAGCTTAGAAAAAGGAACTGTGAAAGGATAGTATTATTCAGATATTCTAGTTGTATTACTTGGGACTTGATGTTTTTGTTCTTCTTCATGAAGTTGAAAAGGATGGGAGTAAGGGTTCTGCTCTCCTGGATCCTTTGCTAAGAATATCTTGTGTGTTCTTTTAGTACATCAAGCAGCTCGGTGCTTGGAAGCTATACAGTGCTCTCCAAGAGCCTTGTGGCTGCTCTGTACCTACTACAAGCCTTTAAAAAGGCCCAGAGGAAGGAGTACACCTTTTCTCCCTGCTGGAGTCCTTGCCAATGTATGGCATGGCCAGCAGAGTAGGTGCTGTACTTTGTATGGGTGCAAACAAACAAATTGGTTCTTTATCAAAAATTCTGAATGCATATTGTGATATTTTTATTTTTCTATCTGCCTCCAGATCTCTCTGCCTTGTTTGTTGCTTTCCCTTTGATTGTTTCAGGTCAGGTGTGGTTCAGTGAAGCTAGGACTGTCAGCCCTGTGCTCGGTCACTTCTGGCATTTCATTGTTTCAAAGAAGTACTGAAACATGGGTCTGTTCTGACGATGTTTTGCTTTGTCTGTCCAATCTCACTGACTCCTCTTAGAAATTCTTTTTTTTTTTTCTTTTTAATGGAAGGCCATTCAGACCCTTTTAGATTTCCAATAGCACATATCCCTCCATTCTTCCAGACAGTTCTGTTTGGTTTGGTTTTTAGTGGGCAGGAAGTCAAGAAAAACAAAAAGAAGCATCACCTCTACTAGGTTTGCAGTGGAATAAAAGATAAGTTTCTAGTAATGGTTTCTGAATTTTATTTATTTTTTCTACTGCCATTTCCAGCAGTGGAGCATTATGATAACAGTGATCTTTGCACTAGGACTATTTCTCTGCTGTCATTAGCAGGAAGAGAGTGGCATAGTTCTTAAATCTTGTCGGTCTCCCTCTGCAGCCCTACTAATTAAACATTATGTAGTGGCTTCACAGTTTTCAAAAAAGAAAAAAAAAATACAATCTGACCTTTGTTCAGCTTAACAGGCAGCATGAATAAACTTCTGATTTCAGAGGCTGTATTTGTGAGGATGCATTTTGATTCCAGGACATAGAACCTCTTAGGGAAGTGTGAACCAAAGATCATTCTGCCCATACTGTGAACAAACTGCACTCAGGCCTGCTTCTCCAGAGTTGGTGATACCATATTACCCCATTTGAAATAAGTCCTGTCTCTTATCTGTTGTAAATAGTGTCTCTGTGAAAAAAAGTTCAGCTTCAGTTTTTTTAACAGAAGTAATACATCCTACTGCAAAAAGTATATATTTGTTCTCTACTCCCATTTTGTTCTTCTGCTCATTAAGAGATTTTATCATGGAAGAGGCAGATTCTGAAGGTAGGTAATCTGGACATATTAAAAAGTAGAAAGATGCTTTCTATGTATTTTTATGGCAGTTACTACTTAAATTAGAAATCAGTAGCAGTTAAACACTTAGGACCATATTCCTCCAACTACATGTGTAGATAGAGGCTACTCTATGTATAGAGAATATTGTTTGGACTTAAGGTATTTATAGTTTGTTGTAGTTGGTTTTTTTCCTAAGGAAAGAGAGATGAAGTCCATTGGGCTGTAGAGTGAAATAAATGCTATGAACAAAGAGGCTTACACATAAAGTAGTGTAAGTAGGTAAGATTGCAGAACCCAAGGGAAAGATAAGCAATCCACTAAGTCCTCAGTAATACTCCTTGAACCTGTTATGGAAATAACTGGCTGAGACCAGCAGTTTATAATTAACCTGATAGGTTTCATGACTGGCTTGTAGATAGGCAGACATTCCAAGTTTGTTATGTTGTCTGTGTTGACTGAACTCAGCTATATATGTGTAACTACAGGACTGTACTCAGAAGTCTGGTCACCAGCTAAGATGAGGTTTGGATTAACCTTTTTAAAACTGAAATAATCTTTTCTCTTTGTGTGCTAACTTCTCTGAAACACTATTAACCTACATTCACCAGGAATGGAGTTTTCTGAAGTTCTCACCCTTCCTCTAACTTTATTCTCATCCAAGTCAGTGATAAAACTTCTGTTTCCCGAATTCACTTTTTGGTATAGTTCCAGTGGAGTCTTCTCCCTCTAACATGCAAGAAATTAAGGTTATTTTCCCATTTCCAGGACTGGTATGACGTCAGCAACCATACATGGATGAATTGACTTTGAGAGTCTCAAGTTCATAGATGATTGATTGTCTTTTTAAGAACTTGAAGATTAATGTCCATCACAACCACGCTTGTTTTAGATTTGCAGATTTGTTAACTATTTGCCTTTTGATGCTGTGAGGCTTATCATTTGTGTGGCATCTACCCTTGACATGTTTCTTTTTCTGTAAAGTAATTCTGCAAGATCTGTAAAGACATGGCATAGTAGAAAAATTCCCTCAGAGTTATTTAATATTTTCTCTTTTTAAATGAACAGTGCTAAGTTTGAGATAGAACACGTGACAAAATGCAAAGATGTGAAGTTTTGGCAGAACTGAAAAATACACTGCCTTTTTTCCCCTCTGGTCTGAAAGTTACAGTTCTTCCCCTTTTAATGGCTTATTTCATGCCTTACTCAACAGCATTCAGAGTCCAAAATGAGCACATCAAAGTGCGAAGTAGTTGTATGTATGCCAAGTAAAAAAAGAGACATAATGACTGGAAAATATTTCTCATTTATGGAGAAACTGAGACTTAACACCTTTCCTGCAAGCTTCCATTGAATAAGACTTTTTCCTGCAGTTAACAGATGTGCATGCTGAACATTTTCAAACTTCAGGAAAATTATTTTAAATCCTCCTGCATCTGAAAGAACACAGTTAAATATTTTTAGACCTACGAGGTTTGATAATACACATTTTTATTTGTTTGCTATAGGTTGTACTTGAAGTTCATAGTCAGAAGAATTGCTTTCAATCCATGCCAGCAATGAGCCATTCTGTCAGATCTGTGTAACATGCCTGAATCTTTAAGAACCTCTTCTAAAATATTGTTTGCAACCCTACTAAAGGTAGTTTACCTTTCTCCAAAGAAGTGGTTAAAATATGATTTCAGATTAAATATTTTATTCTAGTGAAAAAAGGATGTGGTTTAGCCCAGAATGAATATTCTCATCTTCACAATTGGTCAACAATTGATCAGGTGTTTTGGGTAATTGAGGTAGGATGGTTCACTGAAGAATTCTCTCAGGTTTTTGGTCAATAGATTGAGAGACAGAGTAGTGAGAAATACAAAACTTTTTTATCACAACCTCCAATGAAGATAGAGGTGTAATGTTCGGTGCAGTTCATTGGCATATTGCTGAGTTCTTCCCTGCTAATAAATGGTTTCCAAAAGCTTGTAAAATTAGCTTCTCACTTTCCTCTCTACTAAAAGACCTTTTTAAGAGATTTTGGGCTGGCTTTCAGTTCCTCGTAGCAATGAAACACTGGCATGCAGGATACCCAGATGTTGACATTTAGTGTCAGTTCTCTGAAAAACATAGTTCACCATCCCTAGAAGGGAGAGTGCAACTTCTGGGGGCATAAACTTTATAACTCCTTCAGAAGCATAAGATTTCAGATTTCAGTTTTTGTGAACACCAGTGCTTCTAAAGTTTAAGTTCAGTAGATGGAAAAGAAAGGTGGAGGATATTTCTCTTTGAGATAGTGCAATTTGTGCATATAGTCCTTTTAAAAGAGGCTGGGGGAGTGTTTCTGTCACTGATTTGGAAAATGAAGATTTGACTGAATATTGAGTTACCCTTTTCAACAAAAACTAATTAATTAATTAATGGTTGGATGGATGAATCCACCTAGAGCTAAAAATAAAAATAAATTAAAAAAAAAATAAAATAAAAAAATAAAATAAAAAATACCCACGGATGGAGGAAATATGTTTCTAAATTCTGGAAACAAAATATGTAATTTCAGAATTTGTAGAATCTCAAATACTGCTGTGAGCCAGTGGTTACTCTCCTGGTAGTCTTCACAGTGCATTTTCAGCAGATCTAGAAAATGGCTAGTGTCTATTCAGTGCATCTCACTCACTCTGTGTTGTAACAGAATAAGTTGTCTAACTATGCTGTGATGCACTGTGGTTTTAGTCTTTAGGCCTTCGTTTTATCTACAATTTTCTATAGTTTTTCCTTACTCTGGTCCAACTAAGAAACACAGGAAAGTACATATATATTCTCTATATATATGTGGTTATTTCTGTATCATTTTTACCATACCTGAGGACTGTTACACTTGTTCTTGTGACTGCCAGTTTCACATGTTTAATATTTGCCTGTCATCATAAAATCATATAAGTTCTATTTCTTAGAATAAAACAATTCTGTGTTTTCTTGAGAACTTCCTCTCCCTTCTATGAGTACTTAATCTGACAGTGATAACAATAGTATCATTGTCTTTTCATTTCACAAAAAACTGTTCACAAACTGCTGTCAGGCAGAAATCCAATCTCTGTTTTCATGTCTTCTGTGTGACCTAGAGTTTTCCTTCACAACAGTCCTGTCTTCAGGGTAATCCAGTAAGATAATGTAATGCACACTTCTTCAAGACACAGAACAGTAGTCACAGCATGGACACCTGCAACCCACTCTGTCACCAGATCACTTGCTTGCTCTTTTATCTAACTGTTATCTTCTACTTTTGAAATTTTAATTCATTACATGTTTGTAAATTTAGAACCACAGCCAGACATGTGAAAGGAAGGTGGGACAGAAGACTAGATGGCCTGAACTGATAACATCATTCACAGACATTCATTCGGAGATTTGATGGATGCTAACTTGAAACTGTGTTTTCATAGAAAATTAATGACAGCATGTTTTTTTTTAACAATTAGGCATTTGTGGACATTGCTGTGATTACAGCCAGAGAGCAATACCTCAACATCACAGTTGCCTTGGAGGTATTTACAGTTTGCTAATCATACCTGATCATATCCCATATCCATTGCAGAAAAGACCTGTTGTGTTTTGATTTTTTGTTTTGTTTTCTTTAGATGAGGTTTAATACATTTATTTAGCAGAAATTTGTTAGAAAGTTGAAGATTTTTGGCTGAAAATGTTTTTGTGCAGAATCCTACTGAACAACATAAAGATGGCATTACAGTCAGATCCTGTGATTTAGGTCCTCAGAAACTGTCGACCAATTCCTTGCTGTGGTGTCTGTCAATGGTTTATGGGCTGGTTCAGAGCAGTTCTGTGATGAATGGGGTGGGGAACCCACAGACCCACCCCCCAGGAAAGGGAAAAGGGGACAGAGGAAAGGGTAGGGAGATGGGCCTAAAAACAAGACAGTGGTACTGATCTGAGGAGGAGAGTTGATTTACTGAATGAGATATCGGAATGCAAAATAACACAGTATCATACAATATAATTGGAATTATAGCTAATAAATCAATAAACTGAGAGGGTGTCCAAAAACTGAAGGCCCTACTCTAATGCTGAAGGCAAGATGGCTAGGGAACACACGCTGCATATGAGCAGGAAGGGAAAAGAGCGGATGTCCCATGATATGCAAACAGTTTTATCTTTCCCTCTGAATGGAAAACAGAAATGCATAGTCCTCTGGGGTATGTACTTCTCTTCTGAGGCAGGCATACCTGGAACTGTCAGTGATCCATGGAACTGGAGCATTAACTCTTTAACTCACAGTGCACTGCATGATGTTATGATGTGGCATACCAATAACGAAAATCATAAAACCATGACAGGTGTCCTAATGAACTACATTAACTTAATTCTTATTTAGAACTGCTTTTAGGACAGGAGTTTCAATTCCTGTAGTCAGCCTTTTTTCTGCTTCTCGCATATTCTAATCCTTGCTGCTGAACAGACAGAAGACTTCTGTGTATGTCTACATGGTATTCTACAGGCAGATGAAAGCCTGTTTCACCCGCTTTTCATTTAGACAGGTACTTGCTTTCCCCTAAGCCAACTGTGCTTACTGCAGCACTGAGCTGAGCAAATGTATGCAATCTCAATTGCTTTTACCTGCTCTGGCAAGTTAGGCACATGGGTAGAACAAGTTCCTTTTGTCTGCTGTGTGGGTATACCTGCAGACAAACTCTGACTTTCCCATCTATTTATTCTGTGTAAATGAAAAAAAAAATATAGCCATCACTGTCCATCTTAAGTGTTCCTGAGGATGCAGGATGTTGTTTTACCAAGAATACCTCAACTTCAACTGTCTTATCCTACTTAGAGCGCTTAGTTTTCTTAACCTAATTTCCCTGTGCCTTGTGCAATTGTGCTGCCAGTCCATCAGACAGTTTCCTAATCAGTTTGGAAGGTAAGTGTCCCACAGATACTAAATTCTTAAAAGCTTCGAAAAACTTGTGATTGGGTAAAGCTGAAGAGCTCAACAGTTGCCTATTCTATCTGGCCCCTTGGTTGGCCAGCTTGCTACAGTGAGCTGAGGTCCATCAAGAGTGCAGGCCACAAACCAGCAATACCATCTTGTCTAGTAGATGTGAGGGAGAACTGTGAATGCTCAGGGAAGGCAGAAGATAGAAAGCGGAGATACTCTAAAGTGTGGGAACCAGTGCAGAGATGTGTATATGAAACTGGAGTTACTGTGGTATGGCAATGTAGGGCCATCAGACAGATCTGAAGGAAACAGAGCACTATTAATCCTGCCACATGGAGAATAACTTGCTTCAAGTCTTTTTAAAGGATATTACAAATTGCCTCATGATCAAATGACTTGTATTCAGAATGTGACTAGGTCCTAGAATGGGTTTAGGCACATTCTGTGGCTCTTTATAGAAATGGTGCAAAAATGTAGTCAAAGAGGAGCTCTGAAAATAGCCAGTACTCCTCTCCACAGATTGAAGGTAGCTGTGAGGAACATGTGGCTCAGTGAAACATAGATAACTTTAATATTTCAGATTTTGTGGCAGGTAACCTGAATATAGCCCAATACCTGTTCTGTTAAGGGATTCAGAAACACTGGATTTAATTTTGTGGCTTGACTCAAATGGATTGGCTGTGTGGGTCTGCATTTGCAGAAGTAATGAATTTAGACCAATTTGACAGTCATCTTTAAGGGATCTGTTTATGCTAAGTGCTGAAAAATCGTCCCCTGAAAAACAGATCAGATATAGCACATCTCAGAACAAGCATCCAGAAACATTCAGCTGGTTTTAAAAACTAGATCATTACCCCTTTGCCTCGGTTTCAGTCTGAAGAAATTTCCTTGTCTGTAATCAACTTGAAATCCATTTGATATATACTAATGCTCTAAACTGCTTTGAAATTCACAGATGAAAGGCACCATAGAAAACCAAAGCATTTAATTTTACATTACACTATAAATTTTAATTACTAGCAATATCTTACTTTAAATAAATTATGTTTGCATGAGTTCTTAAGCACTATTGTAAATCTTCTGGACAAGAATGATATTAAAATAAATAGCTGAAATCATTTTATAAAACCATTTCACTGTGAAAAGAGTATGTTACTGAAGTAACTTTTTGCTGCTGTATTATGATCTCTCTCAGTGCCTTCTGTACTGAAGTAAACTTTGATTTTCCTATTAAGTTTGATGTATGGCTGTATCACAATGAGCCTGCCTAAACAGCTGGTTAATAATTTATTAAAAGTCGGGAGGAATTGGAAGATTAAAGGCAAATGAAAGTGAAGGAGAAAAAAGCATTCTCCCTAACTGAGTTCCTGCAGCATTCATTTGCTTTTTGTAAAGTTTCTGCTTTGTATTTACCGTATTCTTGGCTTTCTGTCATTTTCTGGTGACAAACTCACTTACAGGTGCCTTGGTTTCAAGTTTGTTTGAAGATCCAAATGGCAGTATCAGAAGGGTTGAAGAAAAGATTGTATCCTACAGCCTCTTCCTTTTGCATTCTCTGGATTGTATTGCCTAGCACTGCTTTCATAATCAGTTTGGTTGGAGGATGTTTCTTTGTGATTTTTTGGAAGTTGTTTTTTTTTCCCCTTGCTTAAGGCCATGTAGTCTTTTGCAATACTGTTTACTGAATTTACCAAATGATGGGAGTATTTACATGAAAATCTGTATAGTGTCTCCACCTTGCATGTGGCAGAGCAAAGAAAGGTAAAATCCACAAAAGCAGAATTCTTTTCAGTGAATCACTCTGACCTGTTTATGTTGCTGTTTTGGTTTTTTTATTTAAGTAGAAATGGTGTTTCTCTTTGTGTAGTTCTTTCCCTGAGTTGTTCTGAAAGCTAAAGTTTCATTTGTCCCTTCACAGTCATTTTTCATTTCACGTTAGCTAAGTGTTACGTTAAAATGCAGAAAGAAGGAAGTGGAAAGATTTACATTTATCTGGTCTGAATATACATATTTATATGGAGAAAGGAAATGTTAAGTTTGCTAGTTGGTCCCAAACTGGGACGGGAATATTTTTCCAAATCTCAGTAAAATCTTGAAATTGGGGAGAATGACAAAAATATTGACCTATCCACCATCTATGAAATAATATTTGCTTAATAATAAAAATATATAAATATATGTTCAGTATCTTCTGTTCAGCTGAAGGAAACTTTTTACATTGTTTCACTATTGCATTCCAGAAAAGGTGGACTAGAAACTCAAATCATTTTATTGTATTGGAAGGATTCATAATGAAAAAGTCAAAACTTTTCTTAGGGTTCAGAGAACAGCAGTGCAAACAAAGGTCCAAGTCTGCCAAATTCTGCGTGTTTCTAGCACTGCATCAGAACTGTCAATTTTCAGTGGTATTAATAATAAGGTGTTCAATGTTTTGCAGAATGAGGCCTAAAACAGACCACCAAACAATTGATAGTATGGCTGAATTTTGACACTACAGATGACCTGTTGTAGTTAACTTGCTTAAGGGTGTCTGTGTCATGCTTCATAACATGGTGTAAACATTCCTGTGTGCTTACCAGTGAGTTTATGATAAGCAGTCTCGCTTATGCTGTAATACCTCAGACAGACTGGAAAGGATATGCTTCCTTTGACTAAGTCAGTTATTGTAGCTTCAGTATCCTTAGTTAGCCATTAAAGGAAAATGTGCAGTCATTTGCCTTGTGCTTTTATGGCTTTCTTGTCTGTCAGATGACTAAATCTATGGTGTTTCCTCTGGCAAAACCATGGAAAGCAAACAGAAATTGTGCAGTATATAAAACTTCACCAACTTGAAAGTTTACAAAGTGTCCCCCTAGCTTTTCCAAAAGGTTTGACTAAGAAATCAAAGGCTTTTATTTTTTATTTATTTATTTGTGGGTTTGGTTTTTTTTGCAAAGAGTTATCCCAAAGGAGGAGAACTGTACATTATAATTTATGAGCCTATTAGCTCTGCAAGCAGAGACGAGCACTCCAGCACTCTGTCACATTCCTCCTCTTCTAAAATACTACAGTTCGTGTAACATCTTTGCTATTGTTAGAATGACACATGGCACAAATTTGGTGTTACAGAATGTCTGCCTACTTTACTGATCTCCATGTGAGCTTGAAAGACAGAACTGGAAGACAGTTTTCCTTTTCAAATGCCTGGATTCTCTGGTTCTCAGGTAGTCCGTGACACCAAGGCTGTCATACCTGTGATGACTCCATGCAGTGGAGGTCCAAGAGACAGATTTACTCAATTCTATATCTGCAGTAATAACTTCTGATGCAGCTCAGTTGATGTGCAAGGAGCCACTGCAGGTGCCTTGGTGTGATTCTTCATACATATCCAGTCCTGTGAGGGCTTTTTAACTCAGAGGTAGCGCATGCAAATGCAGTAACTGTTTCTCTGTGTGTGCAATTGGTAGGAGCCACAGTGTGCTTAAACCGAAGAGTCCTTCTGGAAGCAACTGTTTGATGTATTGTATTGTAAAGAAACTTGAAGGAGTGTTGTGAATGTCCGTTATCTATATCAACTTTGCCCATCATTTTTCTGGATTAAGTAGAACAGCCTGCAGCTCCCCTCATGAAAGTATGCTTTTTTTCTCTGTGACACAATTAGTGTTTTAGCCATACCTAACAGTTTTCTTGTGGATGGTTTATAAACAAGATGAAAAGACAATTTGGGTGAAAATACAACTCAGCTAGGTCAGAGACAAGAACTTTTGAAGGATTTGATTCGGTTAAATAAAGCAGCAATGAAGTTTTCCTCATTATTTTTCAGTTTCTGGTAAATTATTGGTTTGAGGTTTAATCGCTAATTCAGAGTACATGCGCTCCAAAGACTTAAGAGGACGCTGAGAGTTCACATTTCCATCATGTGTAAACAGTAGCTCTCTTTCTTGTGGTTTCTCTTTAGTACTGAGTAATAGAATGTTGTGTTCCATTTGGAGATAGAACCAGAAGAGAAAAGTAGGGCTAGCACTGATTGGAGTCATCAATACACTGGCTTGTTCGGGCATAAAATTTCTGCACTGTTTAATAATAAATTGACAGGTCAATTTATTGAAACTCATGCACTATATGGAACTCAGATGCCAAGATGAGTAAAACTATATAAATGAAGTCTGTAGTTCACCATCTGAAGAGAAGCATTACTAGCTCAGGATTTTAAACCACTGGTGGAATTTTATTGCTACCAGCTTGTTTTTATTCCTGAAAATCAATTTCCATTCTTTTTTATTTTTGTTGTTGTTTTTTTAATGACTATTTGCAGTTATCAGTTGATGTGTGAGCATTGTATGCGTTTTTGAACACCCTCTTGTATTTTATGACAGTCTGCAAGCAGACCTGCTGTACGAGCTCACTTTCCATATGCTTTCCAATCAGGGCTTCTTAAGAAGGGCTAGCAGTTTCTTAAATGAGTGTTACAGATTTCCTTTAAAATTCACAGAATCAGATAATCATAGAGGCTAGGAGGGGCCTCTCAAGCTCATTGAGTCCAGCACAGGTAAGTGTCCAGGCAGATCTGAATATCTCCAGAGAAGGAGTCTCCGCAGCCTCCCTGAGCAGCTTGTTCCAATGCTCTGTAACGCTCAAAGTAAAGCTTTTCCTTGGGTTGGTCTCTGTTCCGGTTTGTGCCTGTTTTCTCTTGTCCTATCACTGGACACCACTTAAAAAGCCTCGCCCCATCTGCTTGACACCCCCTCTTCTGATATTTATAAGCACTCATAAGATCCCTTGTCAGCCTTCAGTCCACCTCACTGTCTTCCATCCAGCGCATATATGAATATATGAGGATCTTATGGGAGACAGTGTCAAAGGCCTTACTGAAGTCCAGGTAGATAATATCCACTGCTCTCCTGTGATCTACTGGCTCGGTCATTTCATTGTAGAAACTTAACCAAGTTGCTCAACTTTATCTAACAAAATTTTCTGTGCTTTTATAGTGGAGGAAGAAGGAGGGTCCCTTTAAAAACTCAGTAATTGTCTGAAAATATGGAATTAATATTAAACGTTTGAGATGTGTTTAAGATGTATTTCAGTATATAGAACATAACTCACCACAGGTCAAAAAGGAAACAACGATCTGTTGGTTTGGTAGGCCATGACTGTGTGTTTTCTTATTAACTCTACTGATGACAAAAGAAAAATTGGTTAATTCCTTCAAAATTAGTGTGTGGGGATCCAAGTTAAGTTCTCAAGTGAGGTGTGAGACATCAGAAGACGTGGGATTACTACTCAGTGCAACATGCGAAAAGCAACATAGAGATGACCTAGAATTATATCTTTGTCATGCTCAGAATTCTTCACATTGAGAATAGATATAAGAAAATGAGCCAACAACAATCTTGTTACACCTTCCTTTAGAATTCTCCTTCAGGACTTAGTTTAGGAATGATTTTACCTTCTGTCTTTAATGTGTTGGGACTTAATGAACTTTTGTCTCCTGGCCTTTGTAAGAGCCATTCTTTTTGTATTAATCACACATGAGCTCATCAGATTCCTGAAACAAAGAGGTGTGGCACTGGAATGCCACAGCATTCACCTCTGAGCCTGCAGATGTGCAGATCAAATTTGCCACAGCATCAAGTGACATGGTGGCAAAAAAACAGTCTGCAAAATTTGTAGATCTAAGTTGGATAAATAGAGCAGTGTTAGCTATCCCAGGCTGTCTGCCTGACCTTTCTTCAAGAGATCACTTCATATTGTCGCATTAGTCCACTCAAAAGTTCTTAAAGTTCTGTCACCATGAATAGAGGTTAAATAAACTAAAGAAAGGTATTTGTTAATGAAGCAGATAGAAGGTGTGGATTTGGTCTTCTGCTAAAGTTTTGTGAAGATGATCTGATCTCATGCTAGGTTATTGCTCTGTAGATATAGGTCATTACAGGACATGTTGATTATGTCCTTCAGTGAAACAACACAAAGATGTATGCTACTAGCGTATAGACACATACCTCCAGTGCATATGCCTGACATGCTGCTAGTTTTGCTTAAATTTCATGATGTACGAGGCCAGGCAGAGTTGCTATAACCATCTGTTCCCTTTTTATTTTTATTTTTTTGGAAAAAAATACGTTCTTAGAGCTGTCTTGTATTACTTCTACACCAAAATACAGTGTATTTTTAGGGGAAACTGTGTTCTTCATTTTAAAAGTGCTGGTGATGGTAAATTCAGCAAAATTGAGAATCATGAATCAGTCCATTTTCCATTCCAAGTCACATTAATTTAGGCTATAAGAACATGTTTTGTGTTCCTTTAATCACTGGTTTCTAGCTTTTAGAATACTCATGAGGCTCTTCATAATTATGAAGGCTTCAACTCTTTTAACAAGGCTGTGCCATAGTTTCTGAGCCAATGATGCCTGGCTTCCTACAAATCTGGGTTTCTTAATTTAATTCTCTGTTACCTTATAAGATGAATTTTCAGATTAAACCTTAACTATGACTGGGCCATTCTAAATATTTTCCCCTTTAAGTTTTTCTGATGTCTAATAACGATTGAGATCAGGTCCTCTCCCACTGTGGAAGAACTGGCCTCATACACCTGCCAAGCATCCCTTAGAACAGCTGCCAAGGGTGGAAATCCTATAGCTGGATTCTGTGCTTGAATCAGAGTGACCCAGAATATATGTGCAGACGGGTACAAGGGGAAGAAGACCAGCCCCATGGAAAGGGATCTAGGGGTTCTGGTTGATGTCAGGTTGAAGTTTAGTCAGCAGCATTCCCTGGCAGCCAAAAGGGCCAACCATTCTCTGGGGTGTGTCAGGCCCACACTGCCAGCTGGATGAGGGAAGGTATTGTCCGACTCTGCTCTGTGCTGTCCAGCATCACCTTGAGCACTGCCTGCAGTTTTGGATGCCACAAAATAAAATGGACATCAGCTATTAGAGGGCATCCAAATGAGTATGAAGATGGGGGAGGGTCTGACGGGGAAGACAGATGAGGAGAAGCTGAGGACCCTTGGTTTTTACAGCCCAGAAAAGAGGAAACTGATTTGAGGACTCATCACAGCCTACAGCTCCTCATGAGAGGAGAGGAGGGACAGTGCTGATCTTTGCTCTCTCAATGGCGAGACTGAGGGAATGGCTTGGAGCTGCATCAGGAGAGACTCAGTTTGAGTGATAGGAAACTGTTTTTCCCCAGAGGGTGATCAGGCCCCAAGAACAGTCTCCCAGGGCAGTGGGCACAGCCCCAAGCTGCTGGAGACCAAGGAGCATTTGGACAACACTCTCAGACATATGGTTTGGATTTGGGTGTTCTTATGCAGAACTGGGAGTTGAACTCACTGATTCTTTGTGCTTCCCTCTCATATCAGGATATTCTATGATTCTAAGGCCTTCTTAGAATATTTTTTGCACAAGCTAGTGCATCAAGAAGAACACACTCAAACCCAGCTGATGTATTTCAGGGAGATGAGATTTGTGAGATTTTCAGTCTTTTTCATCCCATAAAATACTTCCTCTATTAGGATTTAAAGTTTGTCATACCATAGCTAATTTAGCCCACAGAGCATACTGTACAGAATGATAAACAGAAACTATTCTTCCACTGTATGCATAGATTACATATTTGTATATCATTTTCTATTTGAAACTAAGGAAGGACTGTCATGTAAGGTACAGGTGTGCTAGTTCTGCCAGTTAAGAGAGGGTCCTGTAACAAAGAGTCATTATTGGTCTTCCCTTATTCTGCTGCTATACGATAAGGTGCAGAGTAAATTAGATTTCCTGTGAGTCACCTGCAATCGGAGGAAAAACTATTGCTTAGTCCCTGATATAACATGTGGATGTCTCTCAATGTGTGCAGACGTGGCAAATATGCAGAGTCCCACTGAGGAGAACAAGCCTGTTATTTTGCAACAGGCTGTTGTGAAAACAGGCCATTTCAGGGGCACCTGCAGCTTCCAGAAAGAAATAGAGTTAACTAGGTAATGTGGAAACTCCTGCAAATGGGTCAAAGAGTGGTGTTTTTAAAAGCCAGAAAGCAGGTGCACACAATATCCTTTTTGAGTGGAGCAGTGGTGTCAATAGGCAGGCAAGCAAGAGCAGCCTTACTGCTCATTAATTCTTTCTCTCCTTCCACTGTTTCCTGTTCATTAACTCCCTCCTGTGCTTCCTCTCTGCTAGAGTGCATTACTCAGACTCAATGATTGTCTCAGAAAGGAAGAGGTGTTGAAAGAAAAGGATAGAATAAGAATTTGCATTCCTCACCTCTCTCAAGATATCTTTCCTGCTAGAAAGAAATGGAGTAAGCATTTTATATTTCCTCAGAAAGATATATGCAAGTCAGGTTTAAGGAAGGTATGTGCCCTCCAGCCAGGATTTACCTTTGTGCTGCTTATTCCATCAAGAAAACTTGTTTTTCTGAAGGGATCGTCTCACCCATCTCTGACTTTCACCCGTGCACTAAATCCTTCAGGAAGAAATAAACACAAGGATCTATTTTTGTTTGAACTCTCTTTTGTAAAGGAGGCGATTTCTTGTTGCTGTCCTCAAATTTTTTGCACTGAAGACTTCTTGTTGATTTTTACAAGTTTTGACGTATATTTGGTGGTACTGTTATGTTTGGCTGCTAGTGGTCTCATCTTGAAGGACTATACAGACACACATGTCAACAGACTGTACGGTTCTCCTGCGAGCACTTTAGCAGGGACCTCCTTTCTGACAAGTACCTGTCGATTTCCTTCACCCTGCTGGATCATAGAGGCGTAAGCCTATGGTCTCAGGCAGTGTCCAGAATGGACAGGGGGACCAGAGGACCTTCTCTTGGGCCACTTTTCAGCTCAAAAAGTTGATTATGGTAAGTCTCTATAAAGAGACCAAAGCTGGCTGCAAGGGACAAAGGATTTGTAGGCTCTGCTTTAGCCCCCTCGGGGTGGAAGAGCAGCAGTCTGTCTCCTGAGGTGATAGTGTTGCCAAGAGTGGCAATATCTTGTTAATTATTTCACATCCTTCATCCAAAACAGTTAGATCTGTACCATTACAAGGGCTGGGATTGTGGAACCACAGTCAGACCCCCACTTGGAGTGGACTATGGGACTAGGGTTGCTCTGACTACGTTTGCTTAAACTGACCCACCAGTCTTGGTCTTTTCACATAGAAACTTTGCCCATGGTCTGGATTGTTTGAAACAGTTCTGCCATAAGGCACTGGTTCCAATTAAATTGCCATTAACAGCTACCATAACATATGCTTGTGATCATAAACACCTTGATCTAGATGTGCTAGCCTTTCATGTCAGCTTTGCATTAACACCAGCGAAGCCACACAGATGTGAAGAAGTGATACAAGCAGCAAAGAGAAAACCAATGCTGTTCATGCTTTCTAGCAGTTTCTTAACAGAGAGTTTCAGGCTAGGGAGACTTTTCTTGGCAATCTTTTTTCAGCTTTCATTTATTCTAATTCTCTCCTGCACAGCTGAGTAGCCATGGGATGAGTGTTGTTGTGAGGAGTACCCACTGCTAGTAATATTTTCATTTGACATTCATTTTCAAAACGTATAGGGGTGGGAGGACGGAGCCATGAAGAACAAACCTAAAAATGCCAACATGCATTATTTGGGACAAACGAACTTGATTATAGATCCTGAAGGTGCTATAAAACTGATGGATTACAGGCTCTGCATCTTTGGGATTTGAGCTGTCTGGCTTCTACTGTGCTTTCATTGTGTCAGCTCCCCCACTTTTCATTGATTTTTTGCTGGAAGCATTGCACTGCAGCACAAATGAAGTGAAGCAGGTCCTAACTAGATCCAACAGCTGCCTTTTGTTGCTACTGTGGAAACAGCTGTAAGGGAGTAATATAACCACTCTTCTGTTACCAGGCAGCTGCATACCATAGGCACCTTTCTTGGATGCAGGGGACCCCAAGGCAGCTCTTGAGGTGATATAAATGCTAACCGGGCCCATGGCATGCTATTTTGTGACACATTTGACAAACCAAGCACTTGTTGTACTGTCTCATGAGCAGAAAGTTGACTGAATGGAAATTTTGCATTACCTTTTTTTTTTTTTCCTTTTTTCTTTTTTTCTTTTTTTTTATGAGATTCCCATTTAATTTTTATGCAGGAAGGGTCTTTACTCTGGTTCCCATTGTAGAATGAATGATTTCTCAGCTTTTTGATCTGTTTCTCATCTTTTGTTCAGTAAAACTTTACTGTGATGTCAATCAGCTTAAGTGCATACACTTAGGATGTCACTTTTTCTTTTCCACAAATAAGTTTTGAATAGGTGATAGGGGTTGTTTTTAACGGAAAAAAAAAAGAAAAAAATTAAAAGGAGAAAGAAGAAAAGCAACCCCATTTGGACTTTAATCAGTTCTGTATTTTTCTGCCTGAGGTTATTTATTTAAAACTGGATTTGATGGAAGAATATTGACGTCATAGAAAAAAAAATACTGTAATGGGTAGGGGTACTTTCTGAGTGTACTTGGAATAGGGCTGGAGGTTGTTCTTGCAGGTATGAAGTATGCAAGTGCTGAGCACTGTCATTAAGAAGGTGGTCTTAGTAGTTTCCCTGAGCTTTAGTTAATGATTTTAATATATGTCATTGTCCACAGCAGTTACCTTCTTTGAATCTCAGTTTCTCACCCATGAAGTCAACTTACCCTTCTAACGTACTTCTAAGTCCCACTGTGGAAAGGGCATCGATAATGCATTTTTCTGACAAGGCTAGAAAGAGTATTACAGTTTTCACTGTCTAACGATTGTGTTTGATGGAATACATTTGCGTCAGAACATTCAACTAAGGATCATAGAGTTTGAATGTTCAAAACATGTATTGGTTTGGCACAGGCAAGTGCACGTCATGCCAGGTGCACATATGGGTACTGCAGGAGATGGGTTAAGGAGAGGTCCATTATTGATCAGAGAGTCAGAGATGTGAGGGGGAATATTAAATATCTGCTGGGGAAAAAAATAGATAAATGAATAAATATAAGAAACTACATGAGAAACAAAGGACAGCTGCTACCTGCTTAAGTTTCTATGCTGAATATCTTGAGTTATATTTCATTTACTCTGTATTTTTATATCTTAGGTTCAGGTTCAGTGGTCGTATTCTTGGCCTTGCTCTCATTCATCAGTACCTTCTTGATGCTTTCTTCACAAGGCCATTCTACAAAGCACTGTTAAGACTGTAAGTATAAGCATACAACTGTCCCGAAACAATGCAGAAGCAGTGATCTAGCAGCGGATCTTAGAGAAACAGACTTTCATGGAATTGCTTCAAGAACTCTGACTTTCAGATTTTTTTCTTTTTTTTTTCTTGGTTTGTTCATGGTAGAAAGCAAACTCATTTTAGTATTGTTTTACTTTCTCCAAAAATTTGTCCTTGTTAAATGCTGCCCCTGTTGTTAAAAGTGGATAGCAAGTATGATATTTAGGAATATGCCTTTGAAAGTACTGACCCATAATTCCAAAGTTTAATATTGATTAAAAGTCATCAAAGCAATTAAAATATATGGAAAACTGAAAGTCATATTTGATGGAGCAGATATCATTATTTCCTCTGTAAAAAAGAAAAATAAGGGGGGGGGTGAGGGGAGCATATTAAGAAATGTACATGATTTCTCATGCCTCACTGGTGAGGTAGTTTTTCACAGCTTGGACTAAATTAGGAATGCTAATGCAGATAAATACAATGAATGTTTGTGGTTTTTTTGGTCTTCTACTGTTTTTTACATTTGCAAGCAGAAGTTACTAGTAAAATATTATCTTCATTGTGAGTTCTGTAAGGTTTATAAGGTTATCTTTAATCGATAATCTTTCTCTCTTTAATAGACTGTGGGAAGAGAACATATATAAAACTTATAGCACTAGCAAGTAGGAAGTCAAGACTATAATTAAATGATAAAGACCACACGAAAGTGTAGCTGAAATAGAATGAATCCAAATCAGGAAAAATATTTCTATTAGTCTGTAGAGTTCTTGAATATGCATTTTGTTTTATGTTTTTTCAACAATTAGTATTGCTGGGCTCCAGACATTCATATTTATATTGTATCTGAGCTAGTATGAAAAGTGAATAAGACCTAGAGTGCTCCTGTATCCTTCTTGCCCCCTTAGGGGGTTTGAAACTAGTTTGCCTGTAACATACACATGACTTTTCAATCAGCAAAACTGGCTCCTTGTTAGCAAAAATTTAAATGCCTGGTCTGCATTATGCCACTCTTGTGAGCTCTTCTCATGGTTGATGGATACAGGGAAGCACCTGGGCACAACATGGTGGGGCTTATTGGGCTTGGAGGTAAATATGTGCTCTGAAATACGTGGCATCTTGAAGATTCACATAAAATTGAACCCGAAGGGTGCCTTCCAACAGCAAATAATACAGGCAGCCAACACAATTGGCCTTGAGCCCAGACATGCAAACAATGCAGAACTACTTTATGAGGGTCTGTATTAAGAAGGGCTTTTATGTTAACCTAACAAACACCAGCCTTACGTTGTATCTCTGTCATACATTTGGTAAGTCATCGTGACAATAGTTGTGGGTTCATATATTCAGCTACATCTTTTTGCTTGCCTCACAACCAGGCCGTGTGATTTAAGTGACTTAGAGTACCTGGATGAAGAGTTCCATCAAAGTTTGCAGTGGATGAAAGATAATAACATCACAGATATCCTGGATCTCACCTTCACAGTGAATGAGGAGGTGTTTGGACAGGTGAGCACAGCAATGCAGAATGTCTGAAAAGCAAATTTTAAGCTGACAAAGTTGAGCATGATGAACATCTTTATGTCGGAACAGATCATTTAGCCTTTCAATAACATTTTCTTCTCCTGCCTTCTGTCTCTTTCAAGCCACCTGTTTTAATGCAGATGTTTATTCTTAGGGTCTATAATATAAAATACCAACCACAGTCTCCCTCCAGGCCTGTTGAGCCACACACTGATGAACATGAGGAATTATCTGAAGTGGAGTGCAGCTCACCTCTCTGGGGTGTAGTTCACACAGATTGTGGCATTCAGTGTATTCAGTAATGTGACTTAAAGCTGATGTGACAGAAAAGAGGGGGGTCAAAAGGGAAGAAAAGTATTGGGCGGGTTGTGTAAGACATGGCAACTCTTACCACCGTGTCTAATATATTTCTGTTAGCTTCACTGTCTCTTTTCTATCTTGCACCTACTTATTTTCTCTAAGCATGTTATTATGATTTTTACCATTCCTCTCTACATCAGTCTTTAATCTATCTGATCTGGATAACTACAACTTTAAATAGTAAATAATGCTGACTTCAGTGCAGACTGGCAACCAGAACGCATACAAGGGTCTTCTGTGGGTTTCTTTGGCTTTCACAGAACTGCAGGGGTTGGAAGGGACCTGCAGAGATCATCGAGTCCAACCCCCCTGCCAAAGCAGCTCCCTAGCCCAGGTTGCACAGGTGGGCATCCAGGTGGGTCTTGAACATCTCCAGAGAAGGAGGCTCCTCCACCTCTCTGGGCAGCCTGTGCCAGTGCTCCATCACTCTCACCCCAAAGAAGTTCTTATGAACATTTCTGTGGAACTTCCTGTGCTTCAGTTTGTGACCATTTCCCCTTGTCCTATTGCCACACACTGCTGTGTGTGCTCTCACTCCTTAGATATTCATAGACGTGGATAATATCCCCTCTGAGTCTTCTTTTTTCAAGGCTGAACAGTCTCAGGTCTCTCTGCCTTTCCTCATCAGAGAGGTGCTCTAGGCCCTTTATCATCTTTGTAGCCCTCCACTGGACTCTTTTCAGGAGATCTCGGCCATTTTTGTACTGAGCTCAGACCTGGACACAATACTCCAGATGAGGCCTCACCAGGGCAGAGTAGAGGGGGAAGATCACCTCCCTCGACTTGCTGGCCATGCTCTTTTTAATGCACCCCAGGATCCCACTGACCTTCTTGGCCACCTGGGCACACTGCTGGTTCATGGCCAACCTGTCATCCACCAGGACATCTAGGGCCTTCTCTTCAGAGGTCCTCTCCATCAGGTCATCCCCCAACCTGTACCGGTGCGTGTGGTTGTTCCTCCCTAGGTGCAAGACTCTGCACTTGCTCTTGTTAAACCTTATCTGGTTCCTTTCTGCCCAGTTCTCCAGCCTGTTCAGGTCTCACTGAATGGCAGCACAGCCTTCTGGCGTGTCAGCCACTCTTCCCAGCTTCGTATCATCAGCAATATTGAAGCCTTGGTGCCTTTGCTGTTGTAACCCATACAGGATTATAAATGTCTCTTAAAAAGTCTTGACGGGATTCAAAGCAATATTCAAATAAAAAATAAGTATCTTCAAGGACATGCTGAAAGCTAGAGAGAGTATGCATGTCAGATAGTGTTGAATCTCAAGAGAAGGAAGTTAACTCCTGTGTGAGGTGCAGAGATGCACAGTGTCAAAGAAATCAGGTGGAATATTAAGAGTGTGTCTCTTAGCCCTCGGAAGAAAAGTTGACATGAGTTTGTGCAGAGTGAAGGCGTACAGAGTGAAGGCATGCAGAGCAGGGAGAGAATTAGATCTGTTTTGGAGACAAGGAATTCTGGCCCTGGGAGTAACCTTTCAAGCTATAAGCCTGAAAGTAATAAGTCAAGCAAGACTTCAGGGGATATTTTCAAAACTGAAGTTAGTCTGCTTGTTGTACAAGGGAATGAAGAATCACCAGTATCAAGGACAGATGAAATAAAAAGGATGGGGCAGAAGAATTGAAGTAAAAATCCCTTGTAGGAAAGATTAATGCTGTTTTTAACAGACTTAAATGCAGGGGGTTTTCCTCTCAGGAGCTGAGAGTTTGCATGACATTCAGTTGACAGTGTGTCCATTTCCCTGGAAGGTATGGCTGTCTAAGACTAATAAATGAAGACAAACAGAAACATGCAGACATATTCACAAAGACAGATGAGACAAGTTTGTATTTGCATTGGAAGACTACAAAGATGAACAAAAATCTCAGCTTGAATTGCCCTAATAATCTGAAGATGTGTATTTGGCACACTATTACTTGTTGTGCACTCCCCAAAGAAAAGAGCTAGGTAATTATGTAAAGGTCTATCATGGAGGGTAAGAGATTCCAAAAAGAACTGAAATAAAATTGCAAGCTGTTGTAGATACTGTGATACTACAGCGAAGGAACACAAAGTATTTTGATGCCAGTTCACGTTCTGTCTAGTACTTTATTTCATATGTACCAGACACTAAATTTGCTAGAACTAATAATGGGGATAAAAATGATTCTCACTGTGAATTATGAATGTGAGAATCCAAGTATCCTAACTGAAGGTGAGATTTTTCCCGTACGAAATTTGCTGAATGCTGACAGCAAAGTACCCAAGAAATCTCCAGCATGTTTTTTTCACATAGATGGATTGTAGTTGGAAATTCTTGCATGCCAGGAGTATCTGACCACTTAAATGCCATCTGCACATTGCTTTGCTATGCACAGCGGGAGTTCTGCTAATATTTGGGATGCTGACTTTCAAGAGTTGGCTAAGGGAGACAGGAAATAGAGGCTCTTTGAGAAACTGTTACAGATGGGTCACAGGCTTTTTGTCCTGTTTCCACAATGACTTGATTATTGACAAGTCACCATTTCCTTCACTGTTTCTTTCTCGTGCATCTCTGACCCACGTATTTAGTTTTTAATCCACTGGGGCTAAATGGTTTCTCTTGGTACTTTTTATTAGAACATACTAGTGAGGATCTCTAGTCCTCTTCCATACTGGTGCCTGGAGCAAATATATGGCATCAGTGCAAGCATCCCACATTTTTATTTATGGGTACTGGATGCCAGTTTGAGAGTTTTGCCTATAAGACTCAAGAGAGGTGACAGTTGCTTGTGACTTTAAGAACCTTCTCAAGCTTTTTCCCTTGTAGAAAGTGGTTCTTTCCAGACTTGTCTCCAGGCCCTATATGTGGATACACTGACAATTGCTCTGGTCAGATTAAAGAAGTAAGTTAGATTTGTTTTAGTGTTTCCTTGCTGCTCCAAATGTACCACTCCTAATTCTAGCTCACAGCTGTGACTAATACCTCCCTGAAAAAGAAAAACAAAAAACAGGGGGGGGGGTGGAAATCACTGTCATTGATTTGCTGTCTCCAAGTCCGGATAAATTGTATTTGAAGTTATGTGAATAAGGTGAAGAAATGGTAAGTGTGTCTAGGTATTTGTGGGAAACCTTGTAAGGAAATATAGAACAACTGGATTTATAATCATATTTAAAGTTGGACAACATTTATTCGTTATTGATTTTAACCAGTGCAATCTAGGAAAGTACAGCATGGCATCTGAATGGTGCAGCTTTGCTTGTGAAATGGTGACGCAGTGATTTACATTTGGGAATTTAGCCTGAACCAGCTAAGAATTCCTGACTCGTTACATCCAACCTTACTTGTTCTTGTTGTTTCTCAGCAAAGCTACATATTACATGACTCACTGAGTGTTTCCATAATTCACAATTTTCTACATGTCCTTCCAGCAAAATGACGTGAATACTAAATATGCTCCGCATGCTCTCTGTTGTGCTAACAAGTAGATAATATAAATAATACAAGTAATGAGTATGTATGTAACTCATTTAGTATATGTGCTAGACATCATTGTTATTGGAGCAGAAAACTAAAGATGAGAGCAAAACATTCTTCCTTTAAAATCCACTGTGTTCAATGTGAAAATAATTACAGAAGAAATAATGTATCTAACACATGCAAGAAGTATATTCTTGCTAGGTAGAATCTTGATTGATTCCTTAAATCGCTTCTCTATCTCAAGCCTTAGTAACCCAAGCCAACTAAAGTAACTATTAAAATGCAATGAAAATCTGTTAAAAAATAGTTACAGTACATACTGATTGCCATTTTCTAAACTCCTAGTTATCTCAGAATTTCTTGGGTTTGGATGTCTGGTATAAAACTCTGAATGTCACAATGTCTTTGTTTCACATCTGTGTGAGGTGCTATCCACTGTCAGTTCTTGTTTAGGTAGTGTACTGGAAGTATTTATTTTGTGGAGATTTTCTTCTCTTTTGGCATTTTTGAGTTAACATCTATTCTGCATCAATTAGGTATAACACTTGTTGCTTAAGAGAGACTGTTGCAAGTAGATACGTAGCTCTTCCAGTGGCAAAACCATCTGCAAAGTTCCAGTGCTGTAATTGTCTCCATCCTGTTGTTTCCCATACTACTACTTGTGTAGCCTGTAGAATAGCAAGCTGGCAGGAATATCTCCCTCTTGGCAGCAAGTGGGAGAGCAGGAGATTAGAAGATTGGCCAGAATGGCATGTTGCTCATAACATATAAATGGTGCCCTCAGAATCAATCTTTGCGTATATAGTTTAGAGTCACCTACACTTCAGTCCAGCTTCAACTGGGAACAAGACTAGGGCTGGGACTGAGAGAGTATCAGAGATCAGAAAGCTGTATGATCTTCTGAAAGTTTCCTGTTTTGCTGAATATATGTGTGATAAACCAAAGGTTTTGAATGACTCTCTGCATGTTCTGCAGGAGTGGCTGGGGAGTGGAGGTGAGTGCCCATCATTATTCCTCTTCTTTCTATTTCAAAAGGATGTGAGACTGGGGGATAGAACTAGAAAAATGGCTGTTACATTTTTCACTCACGCTTTCCATGTACGCCTTAAATTTAAAACATAGTGTGATCCGTACAATGTTACTTCACTGTTCATCTTTGTTTTGTAGGTGACAGAGCGAGAGTTGAAATCTGGAGGGGCAAATACAGCAGTGACAGAAAAGAACAAAAAAGAGTACATTGAGAGAATGGTTAAATGGAGAGTGGAACGAGGAGTTGTTCAACAAACAGAGGCCCTGGTCCGTGGCTTCTACGAAGTAAGTAACAGTGACCACTGTATTCCTTTCATCATCTGAATGTGATGGCCCCCTGGTTAAACTGTGTTTCATCAGTACCCTAGGACGTAGCGAAAAACACAAATGACAAGGAACCGGAGTGTCTGGATCTGTAGCAGAATCACTTCAGTGAGGAGCTGGAGTGACTGCATCTTTAGGGACTCACTATAGTAAAGGTAGTCCTGGAATACAGTCCACTGACTACCTTGCTGATGTTGATGACTGGTGCTCCGTTGTTGTCCTTGGATTTTGTTAACTTAGCTCTGCTGAAGACCTGGATCTGAAGACATCCTTGTGGCAAAGCTGCTACAAGGACTATCAAAGATGGGATGAAAACCTGCTTCTTTGCTAACCCCTCCAGGTAGACACTTATTCATTTCCCATACTAATAAAATTCAGCTATGTATCTTTCCCTGGCACCGGTATTATGTAAGCAGAAGCTATGGGATATCTCACAGAGGGAAATAAACCAGAAGAGTAGGATCTCCAGAAAGCAAAGCAGCACATATTGAATACACAGAACAGTAATGATAACTGATCTCTCTGAGCAGTCATGCACTGAAGTTTACTGGAAGTGGAAGCCAGTGATGGTATCTTTGCAGCTGTGTATACTTGGTCAGCCTTGTCTGGAAGAAAGAGATTGGCAAAGCATGCAGTTTAATAAAATGCCCAGATGTTTCTTCAGCTTTTTCTCCCTGTGAATGCTTCACACTATTACAACTTTTTGTTTCACCTAATGAAGAATATGAACTTCTGAATCTTAAGTGCTTGAAGACCTAAGGCTACTATACACAATTGTAAACAAATTCCAGTACAAAACAGATTTTTCATATTTCAAATCTAGTGCACATTGGACCATCAAAGTCACTCATCAGAATCAGTGTTAACAGTGAATAATTATTTCGCAGACTGTGTCTTGCTACTTACTGCCACATTCAGGACAAATCATGTACCGTCATTGTCTTCAAATCAGAACATCAGCAGACCTGTGGAAGAATCAGAGGAGTGAAAGTTAGCATGCAGACTTCATAGAATCATAGAATCACCAAGGTTGGAAAAGACCTACAAGATCATCCAGTCCAACCGTCCACCTATCACCAATCCTTCTCACTAAACATTCCTTGAATTCCTCCGGGGTCGGTGGCTCCACCACCTCCCTGGGCAGCCCATTCCAGCACCTGACCACTCTTTCAGAGAAGCATTTCCTAGCATCCAGTCTGAATGTCCCCTGGCACAACTTAAAGCCATTCCCTCTCATCCTATCACTAGTTACAGAAGAGAAGAGGCTCACTACCACGTCACTTCAGGTAGTTGTAGAAGGGAGTGGCCGACACTTAAAGATCTGGCCATCAGGTTCAAGGTTTAAGATGCATTGCATCTGCTTTATTTCCAGTCTGAAACTGTGCTTACAAGTGTTTTATGTTCCAGGTTGTAGACTCCAGGCTCGTCTCTGTTTTTGATGCCAGAGAACTGGAGCTAGTTATAGCTGGCACTGCAGAAATAGATCTCAATGACTGGCGTAACAACACAGAGTATCGTGGAGGTAAACTGCATGCTGATGCTTACTAATATTTTGGACGCTTTCAGACTAAAACATGAAAGACTTCATCCATTTTTTCCACCTGTCTTTCCTGAAGGAATTGGCCTGTTTTGTTCAAAAAAATTTTGTGAAGATTAACTCTTGAGATAAGATATTAAGTTTGAATCGACAGATGTAATAATGTTGAAATTGCTTCTGCAACTTCTGTCCAGATTTTATGTGCTCTCACTTTCTAACAGGAGTTTTGACCATTAAGAACTGAAAAGGATTTGCAGTTGTATGTCTAAAGCTTACTTACTCAGATGACTGTGAATGAACTCCTGGCCTCATTAAAAGTAATATAACAAGTCCTCTTGACTTCAGCAGGGAAGGAGGCTCAAGAGTTGAATTCCTCTGCTCCTGATTAGACTTCTACAGGCAACAGAACTTGCTTAGCCATCCCCTCAACCTATGCCAAGTTGGACTTCTTCTGTTTTCCTCTAACACATGGCCTGCTTTTGCTTTAAATGCTGAGCATGATTGATCCAGGCTGTCTTGGATGATGAATAAATGCAAAATCCATGAGTTCTGCATTACAGAAGGAAAGTCTCTGAGGTTCATGTATCCCTCTCTGAAGTACAAGCCTCAAGTCTTAGCTGCTGACTGCCCAGCTTTTGTGTTACCTTGAAATAGTCAGCTAATCACAAGTACAGCTGGTCCCCCAAGTTATTATCCTCTTTTTTTTTCTTTTTTTGTGTAGATATTGAAACAAATTTAGCCTGGTTTTATGCTGGCTTTTACTAGCACAAACTGAGGCACAGGGCCTCACGTGTGGGAGGTTTGCCAGGGAAGAGCTTGCAGCCCCAAACTCTTCTCCATGTGTTGGACACTTTTGCAATTCAAACAAGAATGTATTCGGGAACCAGAAATTAAGTCATTAAAAGTTGAACTGTGCAGTGTATTACAGCTGGTCTTTTATATCTCACGTAGGTAGCCCCAGTTCTTGCCAAGGGGTTTTCAAAAAGCATATGTGCAATAAATATATATTTGAATTTTAGAGTTTTAAATGAATTAGTCATATTATAGTATCCAGTCAGGACAAGATGGAGGATTTGAATGATCAATAATCAAGAATGAGATATATTGCTAGATCGGGAAATTTTCTATAGGAGATTTTCTGCCCCAGGAGAGTTACACTACAGTGTATGAATTTAACTCCTCTCTCTTGCTTCTTGGTTTAGGTTACCACGATGGACACATTGTAATACGGTGGTTCTGGGCAGCAGTGGAGAGATTTAACAATGAGCAGAGACTCCGGTTGTTGCAGTTTGTTACTGGAACATCAAGTGTGCCATATGAGGGCTTTGCAGCTCTCCGAGGAAGCAACGGTCTTCGGCGTTTCTGTATAGAGAAATGGGGGAAAATAACCTCCCTTCCAAGGTATGTCCCAGATATAGTACAAAAACAGAGGTCTGTGTGAGGCATGAGCCTGTACTTCGTTGCATTTGTCTGAAAGAGATGGTGAATCACTAAGAACATCTTAAAGGAAGAAGGAAACAATTAGCAGTTTCTTCTGTAATTACATTCAGAGATAAGTCTTTTATTTTGCAATTTTTTTTATTTGCAGCTTCAATTTCAATTACTTGGAGTCTGGGAAGTGGTTAAGGTGAAGATATCTATATATCCAAACCTATTTTTATTTTGATTCTGTATCAGGTCCAGATCAGCAGGAGTCTGTCAGCCAATTCTGTTCCTTTTACTCCCAAAATACTAATAAAAATACCTGTGAAGTTACAGAGCCATGAAAGCCAGAATCCACTTCTGAGTTTTGACAAGAGATGTGAGTGTAATCCCTTCACTTGCTCTGATTGTTCCACTTTTTCATCGCAAGGAAGCTTAGTGGAGGAACTTCAAACTGTGTGGTGATCATACTCAATTTGTTATATCCGGCTCTGTCAACTGGAATCAAATGAGCTGTGATGCCATACAGTGTCCATAGACGTCCTAGTGCTTTCCTATGGAGGGGTTGTCTTCCTTTTTAAGAATGAAGGAACTGAGGCACCAAGAGGTGGTCTGGCTAACCTAAGGCTACCCAAGAGAGCTGTGGTGCAGCTAGCAATAACACTGAGCTTTGAGTTCTGTTCTTATCCTTCTTATCCGTAATCAGCAGCCATCCTTCCCCTGTGATGAGTCACCTTTTCTTGGATGTCCTTACAGTTACCTGAGGCTCTACCCAGTATTATTACAGAGCTTTTTTTCATGGGTCTGCATCTCAGCACCTCTGAGATGAATTTGCTAAGTGAGTTTTTTACATAACATTTGCCCTCCTAAGGATGCTTTCTTCCTACACTCCAAGGTCTGCATTGTCTATTCATATGAAAATTATTCTCCTGGAAATGAACTGAAAGCTAAAGCAAACCCTGGAGCACCCAAACATGTTTTGCAGTTTACCTGCCTGCATTCAGAGTTTCCTCTGGTGACATTCATCAGGCCAGGGTTGGCTAGAGTCAGGGCAAGTCTTCCTTAGAAATTTTCCAGACCACTCAGGTTGGGAGGCATCTTCAGTGTCCCCTGGGCTTTCAGCTGCTTTTCAAAGGAGGCTAACCATACACTACAAAAATTTGTTTTCACTGACTTGCGGATAAATTCAGACAGTCACATAACTGTGGGTTTGACCCAGCCTTCTAGTTACTTCCCTTCCATGTTGTTTACCCAGAGTCATACTGTGAGACATGGACTTGAGCAGACCTCCAAAGTTCTCTTGAGAGGAAAAGTTCAAATCTGCTCATCGTTCTAGTCCAAGTCTACCCATCCTTATGCAGTGGGGACACACAGGATCTGGACCAAGTCAGCAGATGTTCTGAGCTGACATCTTACAAAGACTCCCACCTAAAATCAGGAAAAGGGGAGGAAGTGTTTTTAAGGCATAATTCATCTCACCTTAACACAGACTTTTAAAACAACTTGGCTGAATTACACCTGTTACATTTTGATTTATTTCCATTCACCATAATGACTTGGCAGATAGTATAGAGAGAGCTAGAAAGCTAACTGATTTAAAACTGGGCTTTTAAAACATAGAAATATGGATGGTCAGCAAGATGGTTCATGCACTCTGAGCTTCAGCCAGCATTGTGGAAAGCCTGAGAGCTACAGCTTGCTATTCACGGGCCTGATCTTCATTTTGCAGCATGTATATGGTGTGGTTCTATGTAAGGGTTTTAGAACTGTCCAAGGGCAATCCATCCTGTAATCAGACAGAAGCTGGAAGTCACAGCCTGTGCAGTGTTTCTCCAGAGTGCTCCCTGCACTCCTTCCCAGAATGGAAAGGGGTGATAGGGGAGGGTGGGAGGAACTTGACACATGCACAGAAAATACCTTGAGCTAACCCATCCAGTTCTGAAAAAATAATTGACTTCTTTTTGCTCTGCTTAACTTTCCTTGTGAACCTAGGCATTAGTTATGCCCTAGATTCAGTTAGCCCTGAGATATTCACATTAACAACTTTATGTTTGTCTGCTACTCACTAAACTTGTTATTCTCCCTGAAAGTGGCCTCTTTTCCAGGTGAAAGTTGTTAGCACCTTTCAGAAGACTCAGAGCTCTGCGTTCATTGTAGCCAGGGGAAAGAGAAATAATACTTGCTCGTGGGGAATGAATACACCTTGATCACTGTGAATCATTACCTGTATTTTTATAAAATTATGGGATACTGCCAAGTATACATAGTGTTAAGAAATACAGAAAACATGCAGGCTAAACTTGGAGACTCTAAATCTTTAGTTAAGCAATTAAACAAATGTTATTTTTAACTATTTTTAAATGTCTGATTATGACTTGCTCATGTTTATTTAGATTTACTTGCATATCGACTTAGAGGTTAAAAAAGTCATCTGTCATATCCTGTAGACCTTTGGTCCTTGTGGTATAGTATGAGTATAAATAACTAGCTGTTTAGAATAACAGACAGTGAATTCCCTTCTCCTTCTAACAATTCCTACAATTTCACAGTGAGAGTTACCTTGTTATGCATTTTCAGAGTCCTAGGAAAAAGAACAGCTCTCTCACTCTTAGCAATCATCAGTTTTAGGTTTAGTTATACATATGCTCAAATATGGTCTTAGATCTTAGGCCCTGCTCCAGTAAATGCAGTGCACTGTAAGGTGTTAGAGAAGCTGGCATTAAGCTGATGCATTTGGCTTTTCTACTGTCCGTGTAGATGATGGGTCACAGAGGATGGGATGGTCTGGACTTTGGATTTTCTAATTTCTCACAAAGTATTAGATAACTTCTAACTGTGTAAGAAGAGTGTGCCAGATTCTGGCAGTCTAATTCTGTTGGTGTAAACTTGCATCATGGATTCTTCCAAACTAATGTAGTATATCAGATGAAATAGCACTGAGTGAAGAGCAGGCTCAAGCCCTTGTTCTTCAAAGTTGGCTTTTACTCTCCCTATTTAATATGCAAAGGTTTATCCTGAAATAAATAAGTTACATATTTTAATTATTTTAAATGACTTGGATTTCTACTCTCTGGCTGATTGAGTAGGGGTGAATGGAGAATTCCTCCAGCTGTAGCACTTTATAAAGCAGGAAGCATCTTCTTTCCTGGGACAGGTTGGAGCTATAGATAGGATAGGAAGGAGTTCTGTGCACACATACTGCCTGTTCACTCTTATTGTAAAGAATTAAAGGAAGCTACAAAGTAAAAAAGAATGGAAAAAGCTTAAACTCTGACGCACATAATTTTATAGAGAGAATTCTTAAAAGGAGAGAAACAGTATAGCACTGTGAACAGTGAATGAGATTAAAGATCATAGAATCACAAAATTATTAAGGTTGGAAAAGACCTCTAAGATCATCTAGTCCAACCATCCACTTACCTCCAATACTGCCCACTAAACTATGTCCCTAAGTACCACATCTACCCTTTCCTTAAACATCTGCAGAGATGTTGACTCCACCACTTCCCTGAGAAACCTGTTCTAATGCCTGAGCACTCTTCTTGAGAATAAATTCTTCCTAATATCCAATCTGAACCTCCCCTGGTGCTACTTGAGGCTATTCCCTCCAGTCCTGTCACTAGTTACACAGGAGACGAGGCTGATCCCTGCCACAGCTTCCTTTCAGGTAGCTCTAGGGGGCTATAAGATCTCCCCTGAGACTCCTCCAGTCTGAACAATCCCATCTCCTGCAGCTGCTTCTCATAAGACAAGTAATGAAGTTCCAGCTTCATTGTGTTATTCTGAACATGCTGCCAGGACCTCAGTGTCTTTCTTGCAGTGAGGGGCAAAAACTCTACACAGTATTCAAGGTGCAGCCTCACCAAAGCTGAGTATAGAGGGATGATCACCTCCCTCCTCCTGCTGGCAATGCTATTTGTTTTGCAATCCAGGATGCCATTGGCCTTCTTGGCCACCTGGGCACACTGCTGGCTCATGTTCAGCTGAGTGTTGACCAATACCTACAGATCCTTTCCTTCTATGCAGCTTTCCAGTCACTCTGCCCCATGCCTGTAGTGTTGCATGGGGTTGCATCAGGCTGCATGGACCCAGTACTTGGTCTTGTTGAACTTCATCCCATTGGCCTCAGGTTGTACAGGTCCCTCTGTAGAGCATTCCTATCAGGCAGATCAATACTTTCCCCCAACTTGGTGTCATCTGCAAACTTACCGAGAGTGCACTGAATTCCCTCATCCAAATTATCCATAAAAATATTGAATAGAATGAGCCCCAAAAGTGATTTCCTGGGAGCACCACTTGTGGCTGGTCACTAGCTGGATTAATTCCATTCACCACCACTCTCTGAGCCTGGCCATCCAGCCTGTTTTGTACCCAGTAAAGAGTGTACCTGTCTAAGCCATAGGCTGCCAGCTTCTCCAGGAGAATGCTGTGGGAGAGTGTCAAAGGCTTTGCGGAACTCTAGGCAGTTTACATCAACAGCCTTTCCCTCATCCACCAGGCTGGTCACCATGTTGTAGAAGATGAGGTTGGTCAGGCAAGACCTGCCTTTCATGAACCCATGCTGGCTGGGCCTGATCCCCAAGCTGTCTCACACATGCCATGTGATTACCCTCATGATGATCTGTTTGATAGCTTTCCCTTGGTACTGGGGTCAGGCTGACAGGCCTGTAGTTCCCCAGATCCTCCTGATGACCTTTTTTATAGATGGGCATCTAGAAAGCCTCCAATCCTCTGGGACCTCTCCGGTTGACCAGGACCACTGATAGATGGTGGAAAGCAGTTTGGCAGTCACGTGTACCAGCTCTCTCAGAACCCTCAGTTGCATCCCATCTGTTCCCGTGGACTTGTGGCAGTCCAGGTGGAGTAGCAAGTCTCTAACTTTTCCACCTGAATAGTGCAGGGTTTATTCTGCTTCCCACTCCAGACTTCCCAGGAGGCTGAGCACCCTGATAACTGATCTGACTATTAATGACAGATGTAAAGAGGCCATTGAGAACCTCAGCCTTTTCCTTGTCCTCAGTGGTCATGTTCCCCACAGCATTCAGTGAAGGATAGAGATTCTCCTTGGCCCTCCTCTTACTTTTAATATATTTGTAAAAACATTTTTGTTGTCCTTTACCACAGTGACCAGGTTGAGCTCCTGTTGAGCTTTAGACTTTCTGATTTTCTCCCTGAATGTGCTAGCAACTTCTCTGTACTCTCCCTAAGTTGTCCGTCCCTTCTTCCACAGGAGGAAAACTTTTTCTCTCCCAGAATCAGAGCAAAAGTTCCTTGCTCAGACCCACCAAACCTGCTCCAAGCAATAAAGACAAGCTGCCAGGAAGAACAAAATTTTAAGTGATCCATTTACTGCTTTACTTACTGGATGATGAGGGCATATGAGGGTCAGGGTTGGTTTGCATGACTTTTATCTTGCATTTCTTTCTAGAGAAGCCAGAACCCTTTCCATAAAAGCTCTTACCAATCTGATTCTTATTCCAGACCTCTCACTCCCTGAACACTCTCTCAAATGTCAGTGTGCTTACATGGTTGGAAGCTTAATTAAGGGAAGAAAGACTTCTTTCACTGCAATGTCTGTTTCTTGCACTGCTGATGTAATGTTTTCACCCTAAGATGTGCAGCAAGCCCAGTACTGCGAAACAGCAAGTGTCCCCTGGGTTATGCTTACTGTAAGAACTGCCACTGGGATCAGTAGGAAGTCAACACCATTCAGAGGGAACTTAGTTCTTTGCTGATCCCTTGGAAGGGCCCTTCTATAGAAGTGATCACAGTAAATCTTACTACAGGAGAGATAATGGATTTTTTTTCTGAATTTGACTAGGCTAACGATGACTGAAAGTCAACAGCTCTGCAAGTGTTTCTTAAATTATGTGAAATGAGGTGTTTGATGGTCAGTCAAAGTGAATGACCACAAGAAAGTAAACAGCAGTGATTGTGGCTATGTCTGCACCACGCAGTAGGAGATGTGAAAACAGTGATGCTTTCACATAATCACAGTCACAGAATGGATGAAGCTGGAAGGGACTTCCCTGCTCAAGGGGCCTCTGAGATCACATTACTAAGGACTGAGTCCGGATGGCTTTTGAATATCTCCAGGGAAGGAAACTCCACGACCTCACTAGGCAACCTGTGCCAGAGCTCAATCACTCTCACAGGAAAGATGTTTTTCCTCATGTTCGGTCAGAGCTTCCTGTGTTTCAGTTTGTACCCATTGCCTCTTCTCCTGGCACTGGGCACCTCTGAGAAGAGGCTGGCCCTATCTTTTCAACACTCTCCCTTCATATAACATATAAGTCTCATACAGGCCTTGGTCTCATGCAGTTAAATGTGCAATGGTTGAGTACCAGACGTCAGTAACATTTCAGGTTTAGGCAGGTTACATTGCACAGTCCCCAGTCCTGAGCCTTCATGACTGTGGTACTTCCACTTGTGGAACCAGGCAGCTGAGCACCTCAGGAACAGCTTTCTGAATGGCACTCTCTTGCCCATGGAGAATACATCCGTAATGGATTACAAGAATCCTTCAGTTAATTAACTCCCTGTGGTTGATAAGCATTGACGGTGGATTGTAGAAACCACCTATGCTGCCAAAGATTGCTGATATAAATAAACAGCGCAGGGCTGCTCATGGACAACAGATGTTATCTACCACATTTAATTTCAAGGGATATATTAAATAATGGCTCTATTGATGTTCAATTTTCACTCACTCTCTTGTGTTCCCAATTCATATGTTTAATGTGCACTCTCTCTGGGAACAAGCAGCTTCCCAATCTTCATTTAAGAGGTAAAAAAGGGATTGTAAAAACTATCCTAATTGAATTTGTTTGATGCAGTGAAGATTACATGCCTCTGGCTATTTCAGATGCTTTTGATGTTTCACCATCAGTGCTTGATAAAACTCTCCCTTGAATCTCCAAGTCTCGGGCCAGCCCATCTACCAGCGTCACGTTTTTCACTCTGTGGGTGGTCTAAGAGATGATTAGCAGAGTTTTAAATAGTTTCTCTAATATAGCTTTTCTACTTCAATTTTGAGAAAAATAACATAGCAGTAAAGGTATTACACAGAAAAGATAGGAGTAAAACAACTTCACAGCTTCTAAGCATACTAGGGATCAGAAGCTTAGACATTATTAGATGCTGAAGATACATTTCTTTCTGTAGAGTTTTGTCAAACCAAATTTATCAGAGGGAGCAAGAAGGAACAGAAGTATTTCTAGCATCATGTGAAACTGCAAGCAGACTGAAAAAAATAATAATTTTAATGAAAGCGTGCTGAGGTTTTTGGGGGGTGGGAAACTCAAGGCAACCAAAGTAATAGTGGAACTTTTCCTGTATCAGGGCCTAGACCCCCGCTCCTCAGTGACCTCTGACATTTTTCTACATGAAGATACCTGCAATATGTAATGCAGGGATAGCAGAGAATGATATTGTGTTTATATTTAGCTGAAGTCTTCCATTTGAAATATTCATTTCCTCAGACTTCTGGGGAATTACTATTACTATTACTAAAGTTTTACTTTAATAGTTACAATTTTTTTTATCTCTTGAGTGAACTTGAATGTTCTGAGTTTCTATACGAACTTGTTTTCTCAGCATTTGTTTCCTCTTGTATTTATTTGAATTAAACTTAACGTGCAGCATATTTTCCTTCTGCAGGGCACACACATGTTTCAACCGTTTGGATCTTCCACCTTACCCCTCATATTCTATGCTGTATGAAAAGCTGTTGACAGCTGTTGAAGAAACTAGTACCTTTGGACTTGAATGAGGGGGTTCAGGCAATTCTGTTGTTTTTCTGGCTATTGATGTCATCTTTCCAACATCATTTAATCTTGATTTCCCATGTTTTTTGAAAACAAAACAAAAAAGAATCAAGATTGACAAAGGCTGTGCATGAAGAACTGCCACCCTCCAAGATCTAACCTTCATGCTTTCATCCTGTTTCCTATGGACTGCTAGTCTGTATGCAATAGAAAAACAACTGTCTCAAGGTTTCTGTATATCTCTACATACCTCCATTAATAACAATGAAAATACAAATGCAAGTTACACTACACTTGATCAAATGTTAATAAATGTTTACTTCCACCTACGTTGATTAAAAAATAAAAACAAAAAAAATCATCAAGCATTCCAAGCTTTTATATACCCATATTTTCTAAAGCAATTTGCAGCCCATCTTACTTCTTAACAGTTAAATACAGTACTAGGAGCTGGTCAAATATATTCTTCATCCATTCTTGTTTTCTCTGTACATACTGTCCATCTCAGAGACACTTATAAATGAACCTGAAATTTTTCTATATGAACTCACATCAGTTGCATCAGCTGGAACTGGCCCAGATTCACGGTGCAGATAAGACCTTCAGAAACTTAAAAAACAAGCTGTAATGCAATGCAAATCATAACAGCAATTGCTACAATTGTTCCGTGCCAGTGCTGGAGAGAACTTGCACTTCAGAGATATTGGGAGGGGCATCTCTATTGTAATGTTTACCACACAAGAAGCACAAGTTTGTGCACACTAAAGAAGGATATCTTATTATGTAGCATAAAGACCAGGCTCCCTTACCTTAGTATTGTATGCAACAAGGAAAAAAGGAAATAAGATGAATGTTCTACTCTTGTGAATACCCTTGGATTCTGTTTACCAGATCTTTGTTCTCTGATTTTTGTTTAAAATTCTCCTTTCCATATGGTATGTACAGACAATCCCATCCTCTGTGTCAGAAGCCATTTATTGTCTGTCAGACTGGGCTCAACTATGGTTGCTGGGGGCAGGTTTTGGTTTTGTCATTTTGGTTTTCTTGTTCAGTGCAAATCTCCGTAACCTCGACAGTGGTTGTAGACAGAAAGTTTTAGTCTAGGATCTATTGAATGGGAAGCTGCAGTGAATGGTTGTGCTTGTCAAGGATGAAGGGTACTGTAACTCTGTTATGGTTAAAATTTGTTGTACTTCTCTTGGAGTCCACCCAAAGGCCCTCCAGCCATGTTAAGTGTGACCAAACCTAAGAGCAATTTCTTACTACTTCAGACAGAACCCACTTCAAATTGGTGTACTTTGCATTCCAACTCTGGAACCAGAGAACGAAAGAAAAACAGCAATAGGCTTGTCTTTGGAAGGATTTTGCTGAGGCTATTACAGGCAACATCACTGCTCTGATTGTGTTCTAGTTATTAATATTTGCTGCCCTTGTTTTCCAAGACTAATTGAAAGTGTTTGTCTTTACTGGGAAAAGAAAATAAGTATCTTTACTTCTGATGCTAATCGTGAAAGGATACATGAAATAGGAAGTGAGAGACTTGTGAAGGGTGAACGAAGGTAAGTAAGAAGGTAACCTCATAGTATCTAGCAGTTCATGTGAAATGCCACACTTCCTTGGGGGCTTGTTACCGTTGTGTGCTAGCTGTCCTTCAGAATGATTAAAATCAAGAGATTACTTCAATGTGTGACACATTCCCAGTTTTATCTTCAGGCAAAAGAGCTAAACTCTGCTTTCTCGCATATTCTTATGGTAGCTACACAAACTCATCACACTTGAAACACTACATTCTTAGTTTTGTACCATTCTGTTTTGATTCTTGGGTTAGTAGACATTTGAAAGGTGAGGGAACCCAAAGTGTGTTTATAAACAGTAGGTTTTATTAGTGATATAGAAAATATTTGGGTTGCTTTAGTTGCCCCATTCATTCTATTTCTATATTATTTCAGCCACTTTTGTAGTAATTTATTGTATGGCTTTTACTGAGAACGTATTAAATATGTTATTCATATTGAGTACAGTTGCATTGGGAAGCCTTAACTACACATCACCTTTGTTATACCAGACACCAGAAGTTACGCCTGTTACTTCCGCAAACTCGAGCACCTACTGCACATGCCCAGGCCCACTGCAGAGTAAAGATGGAAATCTCTTTTCTGAGAACATCTGTCACATGCATATGAACTACATCAGAGTGAGTCAAAGCATGAGAGACCAAACAAAATCTTCCAGTGCACATTATTTCTGCCTCTTCACTGCTGGGCTCTAAAATTCAGTGAGTTCCTGATTTATTCCTGATTGTATTAATGTAACCAAACTATCTGCACTTTGCCAAAGGTTGGGTGTCTTCCAACAATAGAAGAAAAGATAACGTAAGTATCCAATTGGTTTGGCCAAAGAGAACAGCGTATGAAGATCTATCTCATTAACATTAAAAGTAAAAAAACAAAAAAAAAAAACAAATAAAAAACAAAAACAAAAAAACCCAACTTTACAATGCTGTATAGTTAAATTTTTTAAGTATTTAAAACTATTTTATTAAGAAAAAGTGAAACTATTTTTTGTAGCATAATAAAAGATATTTGTATTTCAGGGGCAGCATCAGAACCCACTGACTGAAAGAAGAAAGGCTTTCTCCTGAAATTCTTCATAACATATTCTGGCCCTCACCACACACTGAGATCTAAATGAGGTGCCATGCATCTCTGTTTGACAAATGCCATCTCAAGCAGCTTGTGTGTTCCTGCTCTAGGAAATAAACTGCACAGCCTGCTACTTCCCGTCAATATCCTTAGTTCAAGCTAGCTTTCAAGTGCATAAGCTAGGAGTATTTTTAAAAGTTTCTATTCGTAGGTGTTTGTAGTGACATCAAAGTAACAAGATCATGTGAATTTCCTTGCAGGATTTTTGTTTGTTTGTTTGGGGATCTTCATTAGGTTTTTGTTTGTCTTTTTGTTTGTTTGCTTGTTTTAGTCTAAAGCCAAAAATACAGGAAAACAGACAAATATTTTCATAAATAGAAAGAAAACACCATGCTACTCTTGCTTGTCTTTCACATTCTATCTCTAATCTCTCTCTCTCTTCCCAAATGCCCTACTCCAATATGTTTTCCAACACTGATATCATCTCTGAGATATCAAAATCTGCACCTCACAGGGCATTTTTCCATCCTTCGTGTCATACCACAGGCTGAGTCTGGACCCATTCTGGAGTGAAGGGGAAGCTGTGCATGTCAGTGTCTTTGCACGCTGGAGTGGTGGAGAGAATGTTGCTAACAAGTGAGGAGGAGGAACCCATCTTCTTTGCCCAGTTATTAAACCTGTCCCTTACGTACTAAATTGATTTTGTTTTATTACTGCATATGTGAGGCATACAGCCATCCTCATTCATCTCTTGATTCCAGTGTTATTATTAGTATCTGTGTTCTCCTCCCAGGTCTACATTTTCATTTGTAAAATATGACTGTCGATTGCAGAACTTCTGCTTACAGTGAAAGACACGAGCAATGAGTATTCAAAAAGTCTGCTCAGCGCCTTCAGTTCTCTTTGCATGTGGCACTGGCTAGATTAAGATACAACATGAACATTAACAGATTTTAAAATGCAAATTAAACATGGAATAGGTGATCTGACAGCTGTTTTGAAACACAGTCTCTGACAGGAGGAACAAATGATGGTAGTTTGTACATTTGGTTTCAGAGGACTTACTTTTCTCAAAGTGATTGCTGTGATGTTATTAATGGTAGAAGGAAGAAAAGGAGTATTGCTGCTGATGAAATCCTGGTGCTATAGTAGCCTTATGCTGAGGATGAGAGAATGAAATTAAGTATTTTAAGGCCCACCAGCTTGAAGTATGACTATTCAAGCACATAAGCTATGCAGGATTTGATCCAGCATAATCATAACTGTACCTTCCTGCTGTCTGCATCAGCTTTGCAAATGTCACTTCAGTCTGTAGTACATTCCATGAGTATCTGGTCTCAATCATGTGGCTGTGCATACTTGAAACTGAATTTTATGTTCTAAGGAGATCTGTGGCTATGACAAGGCAAGGAGTAAGTGGTCCAGACTACATCTAGCATCTAATGGAGAAATGGTGAGTTCTGTGCAGTCGGACACAGGACTTTTTTCACCCAGTTTGCTCAAGTGCCCATGAAGTTTTTAGTGAACTGTAGCTAAGATTTGAGGTGGTATTCTACAGGGGGGTTGGCTTTGGGCTTTTTTATTCTTGTTTCACAGTAACAAATGCTCTAGCTCAAAAAAAAAATTAGGATACAGAATTTTAACATGGAAATTGACTAACAAGTAAACTAAAATACGCACTCACAGCAGAGGAGTTAAACTAACAATTTGCTATTAATTTTGTGACAGTCAATGGAAATCCAGGAGGATGAACGTGATGAGATTTATTTAATTTCTGTTGAAATAATAATTTTTTTGCCCTGTCTCCATAGTAATATTAATAGGGCTTCCCAGTCAAGATTGAACACTTTCAGTCAAATGCAGACCAACAGATCTTTCTATAAAAAATGCGGTGCTTTTTTTATTATAATTCTTGCTGTACCTCAGTGTTCATTATTTAAAAAAAAAAAACAAAAACAACAACAAAAAAAAAAACCTGCTTCAATATACTGAGTCTGTGATAGTATTTCCCATCATCATGAGGTCCAACAGACTCATTGTTACTTTCTCTCTGGTGAGTCACGTATTTCCTTTGTTCTAGTAAAAAAACAGATACCTGTACATAATAGTTACTAGATATAGTAAATATTGTACCATTAGTCAAATTCCCTGCAGCTTCCAATTTCTCCAAAAAACAGAAATGTCCGTTACGGTTTTTGTTAAAGACTGCATAAAGTCAATGGCAGGAAAGGTCCTCATTGTTGGACTGATTTTGCTTTTATTGACACAAAAATGTCACATGATAGGCTGTGCTTTCTATTCTACCATATCACTATAGAGGAATGTCAATAAAATCACTTTGTTATGGTATTGTGTGGAGTGTCTCTTACAAATAATTTGTTTTGTAGAGTACATATTTTACTAGAGTGGGGGGAAACAGGCATAGGTGAAAGTCGACTGACTAGAATTGCTCTTTCTCTGCCAGGACATGATCTTATTCTTTCTGACACTTGCATTTAGGCCTTTCCACTGCTTTTGTCCAATTTCCCAGGGTATGAGTCTAAAACTTGAGGTTCTCCCCGTAAGTGTGCATAACCAAAGCCCCTGTGCTCTCCTAGACAACCCTAAGACCAACTCTGCCTTGAAAGCATGCGAGGTTATTCACTGTTACAGAAAACATCTGGACAAACAGGGACAAAAGAGATACTTACCTCACTTCCACATCTAATTACTGCATTACAGGTATGAAAAGCAAGTCCAAGGATGATTTCTTAATAGCGTATGCTAAGTCTGCATTAAGTGTTGACAACAAATAAGTACCAGATGCTGTGGCATTCTCAGTATGTCACACCCATTTCTTTGCTGCTCATCACCCTAATATCTCAGGCATGTTTCATTAGCACATTCCAGGTTAGATTAACTCATCTCAGTTATACAGTCAGCAGACACTTTGCCGACCATACCTGTTTTCTTACATAAATGGCACCTCATGAGGGATGATGGTAGAATAAGGACTGCTGGAAAGCTTAAATCAAATATGAACAGTTTTTACAGGGAAAAATAGAAACAATCAGAAGACTCTCCAAGGAAAATGGTAAGCAACATTAGTAAAACGCAGTGAGATGTGTTACCGATCATTAGGGTGGATCAGAGACATTGGTTTCTGCAACGGTGATTTGTTTATGTGGCTGGAACTATTTCTCTTACAATAACTCATTTTGTGAACTCATTTTTTGCTAAAATACAGCAATATTCCACCTGAGGCCTCCATATGTACATGAAATGAAGTTCTGGCATGCCAACAAAACTCCGTCAGCCTATAGGATACTCAACAGCCCATAAGACACATCAGCAGTAGTCTCATCCCACCCTGTGGTAGCAAAGTCACAGGTTTTTGTTAAAATACACGAAGGGTCAGCTCATAGCCTGACTTTGGTTCCTATAGGAGATGGCAGTTGGACAATAATTGTCACTTTTGCAGAACAGTGAAGAACAAAAAAGAGAGAACAAAGCCACAAAGGATCCACTGTGTCTCCTCTAATCATAAATCCTTCTTGAGCTGCAAAGCTACTCTCTATTATTTTTTAAATTTAATTCTGGTAGCCTTCAAAATTGATTTTGCCTGAAAATTCTTTTCATGGGTATTTCAAAATGAAGTGTATAGTTTTGTTTGTTCAGTTCCCATGGTATAAAATGTTGGAGGAAAAAAAATATGTTATTGTTTGAAACATAAGCCTGATTCTTATTTGTATGAGGCTTTGCTGCAAAGCAGGTTTATATTGTCATAACTCTACTGTAAACAAAGTTCATCCCCACAGAGCCACTCTAGCTGGAGAATGCATGAACACTACACCTAATGATATTTTTCCTGAATTGCTAGCATGTAGCATTTCATATAATAAACTTCCATGGTATAAGAAAATAGCAGAGCTGCATGGGAAAGTTTTCTGTATGACAAACAAGAGTAATACCGAGGTCACCTGTGTTTCCTTCTGTGTGGAGCAATATGCTGTGGGGACATACTTTTGCCTTTAACACATTTCAATATCAAAATAAAAGACAATTTCAACAGCGGGCAATTTAGGAACTGCTGCTGTGTATGATTTCCTGATGCTGGTTTTCCAGAATCAAAATAACATGTAAAAATAAATCGCATATCCTCATATTTTTCTATTTGCAGGATTAATATGTATGCTTCAGCCAGTAGACAAAGCAGTACATGTGCCTCACAGAGTCATCATATTTAGATAACAGCTTTTCAGGAATGCAGCCGGGGCAGCACTGGAATCTGCTTAGGAACTTTGTTACAAGCTGTGATTTGACCTCAGTATCTCTTTGGTATTTCTTAGTATTAAATCCAATCAGTGAGTTTTTAAGAATGCCTGGAAGTAGGAATACCGATTACTAGGTAAGATTACACTTGCAATGTGTGACGATGTGTATGATGAAAGCTTCGGCATCCTTGGCAAGAGAATGCAAACTTCCCTGGTTTTGGCCTGGAATTTAACAGCTTTAGTAATTCAAGTACTAATTAACAGAACTGCGGCCTCCGAATGTCACCCCTACTACCCCGGACTGTAAAGCATACAACATGGCTTTTAAACATAACAACTGTGCTTCAAATATGTATTTTTAAAGTACAAACAGAAACACATTGTCTTCATGCACTGGGCATAGGTATGAAGCAAGTACAATTGCACTCTTAATTTTGTAGAATATAAAGTCTACCTTATTTGTGCAAGATGAATCAGTCTCGGGGACTGACTTGGTGCTGCAGAGAAGCAGTGAAAGTGATCTGAGGAGCACCCAATCTGATTGGGGACCCATATGATGTATTTTCCAACTGGTAAATGAGTGTTATTATAGCATATGTAAAACTCATGTTCAAATGGAAAATTCTGCAAAATATGAACCTGTGAAAGCACTTGGGAAGGTTATTCTAAGATCCTCCTAGTGCAAGCTTAATTCATCTTCATGGAAATAATGAAATAAAACCCTAGGAGCAAAATGAAAAATTACTGCCACATGAGCAGCAGTTTACATTAAAACTTTCGCAAATGTAAAAATAATTCCATGAATCTAGCAATAATGATGCATAGTGCTGCCACTTAGTGGAGCTCTGCTTTCCATCCTTAGGTTGGAAAGGTGAAAATTAGTAACACTGGTTTTTTGTTGTTGTTGTTGTAGCTAGTAAAAACTTTCAGTTTGTACAGATGTGTAGCATAGGATTGTTGTTCAACCGTGTTGGATATTCAGAGCTCTTGTGCAAGTGCCTTTACGTGATGACAAAAAGAATTTGATGAATACAGGAGTGAAACGATTCAGGTGATGAACTCTTCCTGCTGGCTCATCTGTAAAGCAATCACATCAAGAAATAAGGGGCTCATCAGTGCAAAATAAATGACATCATACAGAGCTCAGGCAGCTTGCAGAAATTCCAGCCACAGAAGATCGTATTTCTCCGTGACTACATAAGCTGCAAGGATGAATTTAGCACCTGAAAAACAACCTTAAGTAAGTTCTGTGCGCTGAGCTATGGATATGTGGATTCCATGTTTCTGTTATAAATGGATTGTGATAGCGATAACAGTCATTTAGGACGATTGTGTCCAAGTTGCCTGAACACTTTTATATTGGAGGGGGAAGGGCTCTGTGAAGACCAAGGTGTAGTCAGATAATATAGCTGAGCAAAACTTATGTCCCTGTGCAACACATCTTTGGAGCAGAACTGAGATCTCTCCTTCGTTCAGTCCATACAGACTGAAGTGGAAATAAGCACTCTTTTAAACAGAGGTGGTGGTGTCTCCCACCTTACCTCCTGCTCCTCTGCCTGCAGGTCAAGGACTGCTATGAGAATTAACTCCTTGGTTGCTGTTGTCAGAAAGGAAAAAATATGCTGAAATATTAAAGTTACCTGTATACACAGAAACCACATTGTTCTGCCATCCAAGTACAATTGATCATAAAATAGGTAATGTTGCAGTGATTGAAGCCAAATTTCCAAACACCAAACATAATTTATATTTTTCTTCAGTAGATAATACATGAGAGTGACCAGCCTAGATACATCTGTTTGCTGATCTCTGAATAAATAAAACACTGTCCACACATGTACATGTTTCTCCTGTGGACTCCATGTGTATTCTTGTGTCACAGCGTTTAAGGTAAAAACTATTTTAATACTCAGGTAAACCTACAGTGAGTCGTGAAGGGTATGTTTATTCTTTCTATAGGGAAAAGTATGTTTCCATGTATCAACTCCATAACATTCTGGCACTGCTGTACAAATCACAGTCTGTTCTATGGCCAGTGCATAGTAAAGGGAGAGAAAACTTTATTTTGGTCGGTTTTAGAGATAGCAAAGCACTTTTTTTTTTTCTGTCATAGTCATGTCCTCCAGATAATTCCATCTAAGAGTGCAACAGATCCATCTTTCTGTTATACTAAGACACTGGGCTTCTGATGTCACTGGTGTTTTCTATCCTATGGAAGAAAAACAGATAAATGTATGTGCCATAGGGAACAAAAGTTCTTTCACATAGAAGGAAACAATACATTCAGAATTATCCATAATTTAAATAGAAATATACTTTAAATTTGTCTGAATAAACACATGTCCAAAACTTGAAGGCCTGTGATTTGTCATATTCAGAATCAACTGCTAAAACTTTAAAGGAATTCAATTACCTAAAACATATGATTTACTATAAATTTGGCCAGAGAATCATAAATATCCCCAAATATTTTAAGGATGTTTTGTTTGTGTTTCAGAATCAGTAACTCTGCTTCTTTCTATTAATTTTCTTTGCAGATTCTTTTTTTTTTTTTTCCCTAGGGAAATGTGATTGAGAATGTAAAGAAGTGGAAACAATCATAAGGATTAAGCATTTGGAACCTTTATTTAGGATTAACATGCTTTTAAAATAAGAACATTTTTTCAGAAAACAGCATTTTTCCATAGTAACTGCCTCTGATACGTACTTTTAGATGTAACAATTTTTAACCACCATTTAATCCAAGTATTATCCTTCAGCAGAAGCAGTCTGGCTCTGCTACAATCTAAACAACATTCTGAGTGGAAAGTGCATCAATACCATAAGTCTCAAACTCTCCATTATTCTGGTCTGGAAGTTACTCTTCAGCTATTTAATCCCACAAATCAAGTTTGGCATAAAGTGAACGAGGAAATTTCGCAGAAACGCCTTGTCAGCAGTTCTCCCATTTGAATCTTCACCAATTAATGACAGGGGTTTGGCCTGGATCCTTCCTTTCACGCTGGCCCACTTCCTCATTAGCTGCTCGTTCTTCATGCTCTGGACACAGGCAGGCAGTGGCACAGAGATGCTGCGCCGTGAATGCAGACACATTCAGCAGGACTGCCTGGGCGAGCCACTGTCACATAAAACTGTGCTCTTCAGCACTCCAGGACACTAGGGAAGCCAAGCAGTGAAGGGCTGCTGAGACGAGCCAGGCATGGCTGATTCCCAAGCCTCTTCCAGTTCTGTCCATAGGTTGAACAACCACGGAAACAAACTCCATGCTTGGTTAGGGAACGCAGGTCTGCCCTGCCAGCCCAGGGTGCACAAGGAGCACAGAACCTCTCACAGTAATCAATCCTATACCTGTGCAGCACCAAGAAGTAAAAACTTCACAAGCAAACAAAACAAAATTGTAACTACGGACTACACATTCAACTATATAGGTAGGTTGCTCTGAAAGTGATGCCTCCTATTTATTTCCATGGGCAACCACAATGGACGCGAAGAGCAGAATAACACTATTTGACAGAGCAAATTCTCAGCTACAAAACAGCTTTTCAGCACTGTCACCAGCGTTAGCTTTGCATTTTTGCCGGTGGTGGACAACTGCCTGCAAGAGGTGACCCAGTGTCGTTGTCTGTCTGGGTTAAACGAGCATTCCCAGCCGCGCCCGCCCCCGGCAGGTGGCGCTGCCGTGCCGCCGCGCCGCGGTCCCCTCCCCCTCCCGGCAAGGTGATGGTGGCAGGGCGGGGCTCCGCAGCCACGCCCCTCTGGCGGCCACGCGTGTAACGCTCCTCCTTCTCCCGAGCCGCGTTGTGCGGGTGGGAGTGGGGCCGGAGCACGGCGGGGAGCAGCGTCCTGGGAGTAGCTATGAGCCCCGAGGAGAAGCCGCTGCCCGGCCGCTCCCGCGATGAGCGCCCGCCGCAGGCTGCTGCCGGCCGGGGCCGTAGGCGAGGCGGTTTGCTGGCGGAGATCCGCACGCCCATCCGCACCGAGCCGTTCCAGCTGCGCTACAGCCTCAGCCCCGGCAGGGAGCTCGGCAGGTGGGTGTGACTGCGCTCTCGCTCAGGGTTCGGCGTGCTTCGTCTGTAACGCGTGGAGGGGTGAGCAGGCAGCAGATGCAGCGCTGCTGCTGAGTGTCGGAGCTTGTCGGCACGCTTGGCTCGCTGGCCGCCAGCCCGGCCGGCAGTGTGAGTGCTGGGACAGCCGCGTGCTCCGCCATGCCAAATACAAAAGACCTGGCTACTCGGGATGGGGAACTTGAGTTGCCTAAGATGACGTTTGGCTTAATCTTAAACCGTGTTAATTTTGTTGTCCCCGAATCGGAATGTTCACAGACGTATCTTACATTGCTTTAATGTTTAATGTTGAACTTTCTGAATGTATTAAGGTTCCCATTTTTGGTCAGCGTGCTCTTAAATGATTTCAGCAGTAGTCATTTGAGATGAGCTAATCCAAACTATTCCCTCCTTTGCAAAGGAGAATGCAACAGTTGCTTGAGCTTTCCCTTATCATCTGTACACGGCGACATTTTGCTGTAAAGTCGGGGACAATGTTTTGCTTATTTTCTGGTGACAAACTTGAGTATGTTTCTGAGTATGTGCACAGTACACCCTCTGGATGTCTGAGTTCCATATTTCTAGAAGCACTGCCTCAGCCAGAATTTCTTGTCACTGATTCACATTACCTAAAGCCTTTTTGGAGTGTCCATTAAAATTGTACTTAGGTACTTGCTCCTATTCCTCAATGAAATACCCCCTAGCTCATTGTGCACAAAATACCATTGGGCTATTAATTCTTCAGCTCCTTGATGTAGCATTTCACTCTTTTAATGTAAAACAAGCTATGCATGTGTTGGTGGCTATAATTTCTGTACTAAAAATAACGCTTCTGGTTCTAGAGGTGAGTTGGAAAAAGGCCTGAACAGTAGGTACTGCTTTTCCTCTGGAACATAGGAGGATTCTTAAGTGACTGCTCTAAACCAAGCAATCTTCTGCCAGCGAGACATGTGCAGTGCATACCTGTAAAGGTACTTCATGTTCAATTCAGTTGTTTCTCCTTGTTCCCATTTTCATTCTAAATAAACAAGCCTGCTCTCTGCCCAGACCTAAGAATAACTATTTTAATCATCATCTGAGGAAACTGAATAGAATAAGGGTACATTTTTTTTTATTTTTTACTGTGGTTTCGTGGATAGGTAACCTAGCTCTTGATTTTGTTTTCCAAGTTTTCTGACATAAATTTACTTCTCAGGTAACTTTCAGGAGCTCACGTCTTAGTCAGATGTGATTCTTCTTCAGTTGAGTGCATCAGTAAGAATGGATAGATATGCTGTCACACTTCTAAGCAGCTGTTGAAACAGTTGGGGAAGTGAGAAGGAAGTGAAGACAAGACTTGCAAGCAGCTTATTGCACCATTTGAGAACAGGCTTACGTGAGGAAACGTCCATGTACATCAGAAGTGGAACCTCCTCACACTTGGCTCTTTGGAAATCAGAACATATAGAAGAAAATCACCCTTTGGAAAAAATGTTTGACATGAATTATGTAATAAATTGCATATAGTACTATGGATCTCAGAAAAAAAATTAAAAATATTTGCTGATATTTGTAGCAGTGACTGTGCTTTTTAGCTCATCTTAGAACTGTTACAATAAGATTAGTTCTTTGTTTCCCTTTGCCAGCCAGAATTAATTGATGTGACATAAATGCTGTTTTGACATTTGATTTGTGATGCGAGGCTCTTCCTTTAAGCCATAATGTATGCCAGATAAAGTAATACTAATTCTGTTGGCAGTCTTGAAAGATGACACTGAGCTTCTTTATGATCAGATATGATATCTTAAATCATAATTTTTGACTGAGGCTCTTGTGAAGACTGAGAACAACTCGTTTTCTATTCAGGTCACCCTTAAAAGCATTTTTGTTTGCTTGGATGACTGATAGTCATTTATTAACTTCAGAGAGGAGCATGAAGTATTACCTCTCAATGTAATCTCCCTTCAGTGTAGAGTTCTCCCTGGTAGCTCCTCTTAATGTAGCTAAACAGGTAATGCTGATGCCTAATACTGTTTTCACAATTTAATAGCAGATCCGTTTCTTGAAAGGGATTTTGATAAGCAAGATCTTAAGAAACACAAAGATGCATCATCTGGGTATGCTTTATGGGAAAGCTTTTTCATACCTGTCTTTATTTCTGTCTACTCCGTGGTCTCTGTCAAAAAGGAAATCCTTAGAAATTTATCTCTTGGCTTAACTTACTGCTTTGATGATTTTTTTTTCCAGTGGATGATATCTTTGATTCTGAAATAGTCTCAGATGTGAATCTAGGTAGTTCCATAATTAGTTCTCTTAGTTAGAAGTATCAGGGTTGGGTTGCACTTGGGTTGGGGGGAGTCCCAGCTATGTGTGCAGACTGGGAGGAGCCCTATGGAGAAAAGACTTGGAGAGAAAAGGGTGTCCAGCAGGGTGAAGGAGGCGATTGTCCCCCTCCACTCTGCCTTTGTGAGGCACCATCTGGAGTACTGCATCCAGGTCTGGGCCCACAGCATGAGAGAGATGTGGAGCTGTTAGAGCAGGTCTGGAGGAGAGACACAAAGGCAATCAGAGGGCTGGAGCACCTCTTGTATGAAGAAACGCAGAGGGAGCTGGGCTTGTTTAGCTTGGGGAAGACTTCAGGGAGACATCATTGCAGCCCTCCAATACTTGAGGGGAGCTTACGGTGAGGACTGACTTTTTATGCTGTCTGATAGCGCTAGAGGAAGGCAGGGTTTTTTTTTTTAAGAGCAAAGCAAGTTTTAAACTAAAGATAGGACTTTTAGATTGGAGTTGGAGGAAATTCTTTATTTAGAGGGTGGTGAGTAGAGAGATGTTCAAGGCCAGGCTGGATGGGGCCCTGGGCAGCTTAATCTGGTGGGAGGTTTCCATGCCTTCAGCAAGGGGATGCAACTAGGAGAGCTTTAAGGTATCTGTCGACTTAAGCCATTCTGTGTGATTCTGCATGAGTGGTTCTACTTAAAAACAGGTATGCGTTAACCCAGTGGCTCAGATTTTTGGTTTAAAAGCACAGTATCTGTGTATCTACTAGGTATTAAAATAATTTCTCTTTTTTTTTTTTTTAACTACTTTTCTTTCTTCTTTTGGAATAGTTGCTACTTTCCTCCGTGTGTGCTATTTGGATTTGGTGCTGAAATGCAGCTTCAGGAGCAGTTGGAACGCTTTTATTAAATGCATAACTTTACATTGTCCGCAAGTCATAAAGACTCACATCTTCATTTGGGATAGCTTGAAACCCTTCTCCCTGGCTACAGCTGGAAGGTTGTTCTCAATTGTGGTTAGGCTCGCAGTACTGGAGGGGTGTTTACTGTTAGAGCCACAACGCTAATCACAGGCTGCCTAGAATTCTGATTAAAGGAATCATCATCCTTGCAATATTCTGGGGATTGAGAGTGCATAATGTCTGGAATGTTTCAGTGTTCTTGGTAAGCTGTACACGCTACAAATAGTTGTTGTTTTTTGACAGATCTGCAACAGGCACGAAACCGTTCATTAGGCTTTTAGGTGGCATTCCTGAGTAACCGTGGCTGTTATCAGTAGTTATAAATTAGACTGTTGTAGTGAGCTTGACTAATGGATATCCACTTTGTGGATGCTTATTTGACTTAATTCCAGCTGGGTGATTTTGAAACAAATTTCTATTATAAGCAGGGTGACCACAAGTGCTTTCAGCAGTTACTTTTCATGGAAAGCAGTCTAGGTTAGGAGCTGCAAGAGTGAAACTTTAGACACGAGTTGAATTAGTTAATTCTGTGTATTTCAGCTTGGACATAGGAAAGGCAAGACTCAAGAAATTGTATTCCAGACCAGATCAGGACTCTAATTTTGGTTTCAGCTACCCTGCAGTAAGTTAAATAAGGAAACAGGGATGACTCTCCAAGCCATTCCTGCAGCTTTATAAGAAAATGTAGGCATGGAAGTAAAATCAGTCATTTTGTCTAACATTATACCTGTATGGTATAGCTCGGGAATGAGGATTCACCATTAGATGATACTGTAGTTCATAGAGCTTTTCATTCCAGAAATCAGTACTGCATGAATGGAATTGAATGGAGCAGGTGGCTTGGGAAGTTTAGGGCAGATACTTCAGCCCAAATCACTGTGGGGGGAGACTTCTGAAAGCTCTTCAGCATGTTTTTAACTGGACTGCTGGCTTGGTGCAACTCATCTACTGTGTTTTGTCAGAAATGATACTCATTAACGTGGGCTGTGCTCAGTTCTGCATGGTGTATGTTTGTATTCGCATTTTCATTACTGTAAAAACTGTTAGAATGTTCCCTTGAACATAGCAGTGAAAACAGTAACTGAGCAATTTGTTTACTGAAGTATAGTCACAGAAAGAATAATTTGTTTGCTTGCATCCCATTTTACTAGCTTTTCATGAAAGGGTATCTTAACTTCCTGAACTAGCACAGCTTATTTCTGGTGTATGTTTGAAGATTTGAGGTTACTTGAACTGATAGTTTGCTGTTGTTTTCCGTTTTGAAATCCTTATTTTTAATGGAGATAAGAACATCACAGTCCAGAGTGTAACCTAAACTCCTTATAGTAGAAGCTACCACTCAGCAAGGCGTCTCTCTAATTTTAGAGGACGCCCTTAATAGTGATTTGGTTCAGGTTTTCTGAAATTGTAATTTACAAGGGTTATACTGAAGTTGTCACTAAGGGACTTAGTTCTAACTTACAATTCTTCTTTAATTTCAGAGGAAAATTTGCAGTGGTGAAGAAATGTATCCAAAAAGACACTGAAAGAGAGTTTGCAGCAAAATTCATGAGAAAAAGAAGAAAGGGCCAAGACTGTCGGATGGAAATAATCCATGAAATAGCAGTCCTTGAATTGGCACAATGCAACCTTTGGGTCATTAACTTGCATGAAGTTTATGAAACCGCAACGGAGATGATTTTAGTCCTGGAATAGTAAGTACTAGTAATAATTCAATATTTGCTTAAAATTGTAGTATAAAAATCTTTTGCATACATATGAATAATGTGAAAAGCAATTTTACTGCTTGCCTGTCACTTGCTTGAGCTCGAAAACTTGCCAAGAAAATCAGTATTGCAGGAAGTTATGTGCAGTCTTGTAACTATAGCAGAATATAACAATTTTTTCAGTCCTGTAGTATCTTTCAAAGCTGAAATATAAACTAAATACTCAATGAAAAGATCTTAAGTGAAGTCTGAACTGCGTACACTCCACACTTGGAGTGAAGTCTGTTCATTTTACCTGTTTTGAAAAAGGTATTAAAACTTAACACCATGTATTTTAATGGAAGTGTCAAAACCTGCTGCAATCGAGAGTGAAGAGCTTCACAGTTAACGACCATCTCTCTTTTCTACCCTCAATTAAAAGCTATGAAAATTAAGATAAACAGAATGTTTCGCTCAGAAGGTGTATTGTTGGTGGTTTGTTTTTCTTGGAGGAGGGAGGGTTGGAGTTATGCATAGACAAAGCTGACCAGCATCCGAATTTGTTACTTTTTTCAGTGTAGCATATCTCTAAGTAAACATCTAAGTGAACACAAGATTAGTGTTAACTGGGATAGGATACTTCTAAGGAAGTTAGCATAGAGATTTTGCTTCTCTTGGGTTCTGTATCTGGTTAAACTATGAAGGATTCCACCTGCAAGGTCTTTCGGGAAGTATGGGAGCTTAGAACAGCAAGCACTCCCATGCTCAGTGCTCGCAGGGTGGCTAACTGCTTCTCCTTAACGTGATGCAGGCAAGAGCATGTCTTCCACTTGATGGAAAAAGGCAAGAGAGCTATGTCAGTGTTTATTTGAAGACCTTTTGGGCAGGCACTTGAGATGTGTTCCAAACAGCACTCCAGTGTCTTTTTGGAGAAAATAAGACTTGTGAAACTGTTTTAAGTCTGAATCTTTTGTATTCCACGTTCACCTGGAATAGTGACATTTAACTTGTGACTCTACACTTAACTGTTTTTCCTCCCTGAGTTTGTCCAGACAGGCGGTTCTACAGCTCTGAATGCTCATCTGATATTCCAGAGGCTTAGTTTTTCTTCATATAGATTCTGATAGGTAAACAAATGCTTGTTGCTGTTGAACAGCTCAGTTAAGATCATGTTCAGACACTGTGGATTTAAAATAACTGTGAGAGTAACAGTGGGGCTTGATAATTGAGAAGTGACTTGACCTATCCTGCTTAAGTCTGGTTTGTACAGCTGTTCTCTTTTCTGATTACACAAATGAATGGTGAGATATGTGCCCAAATCTTATGTTACTCCAAAAGAAACTGCATCTTTGAAGTTCAGTGAAATGGAATTAGACTGTGGTGTTTTGGTTTGTTGTTTGTTGTTGTTTTTTTTTTTTATGAAAGCAAACTTCTTTCGTAAATGTATTTTTTTTTCCTGTGTTGTGCTATGAGTGATTTATGAAATGTTCTATTTTTCATTATAATACAGAAGCATCACAGAGCTTCATGAGTCTGACTGCTGGTACTGGAGATGAAAAAGTATATGTTTTAAGCACTGGTAACTCAGATTTAATGAGAATACAGTTTATGAGAACACAAGCAGTAGAATTCAGAGCTTGAAATGAGCATTAGGTTTTATGATAGTTGTTAAGCAGAATTGCTGGTTTTCATTTAGAACTCAGTTCTCCTACGAAACATTTTGAATACAAAGTATTAGCCAGTAACTAGGTTGTTCAGTAATTAGCATTGTGATTATTTTTATATGCATCAGTCATACCTTGTTGCAGATAAATGGCTGTGTTGGAGTTGTAAATTAAAAAAACGCTCTTTCACTGACTTCAGCAAATATGTCTGGCTGCTTCTTTCATGTCAGCATGTTCCAGAGGCATGTTGCAACAGCACAGGTATGAACGCTAGTAGATTTCTGACATTTTGTATGCAAAGGATTAAAGAACGTATCTGGACTGTAAGCTTCTCTAGGGCATTTCAGTTTCTATTAAGCTTCCACGGTCTGTGTGGCAGATCCTTATCGTGGAAAGGAGCAAAATACTTAATTGTTGCCCAATAACTTTATCTGCTAAGATTTAGAAGTTTCCTCTCTTGAGGTTGGGTCTGTCGTGAGGAGGTGAAGTTTTATTGTTCTTCCTTTGTGGGAAGAAGTCTTAATGGCATGGAGGGTTGCCTTTAAAACAGTATCAGCTTTGACAGAAAGCATACTTAAAATTGACTACAAAGTGTTAATGTCAGTTCCAAGCAATGGCAGAACTGCATCTGTATCTGCACAAACACTGACTTCTTAAGGTTTTGTGCAAACAAACTGCAGATAATTGAAAAAGCTAATCTGAAGGGGTAGTGTGTAAAGTCTGGAATTATCCTATAGAACAGTGACGTTTTTCTATTTTAGTGAAAATGGAATTAAAAACCTGGGTGTTTAGTGAAAAAGGTAAGAGTACAGAAAACCTGACACATTCAGATGATTTCAGAATTGCTTTTTCCCTGCAACTTTTGGGCTCAATAATTGTGTATGACCTACTGACTTTTGATTCTTTAGAAAGAAAGAGAAGCAGTGCATCTGATGCTTCAAGCAGGCATTTTTATTAGTGTTCATCACTATATGGTTATACATCTATGGAAGGAACAGATGTTAGCTTGTTAGTGGGTCACCTTTTAAACAAACTTGTATGTCTAACTTCAAAATCAAGGGAATTTTGTGTTGGATATACATAATTGGATGCAAAATGGATAGTTACCTGCCAGAATGTCGTGTATGTAGAGTAGACTTCTGTCTTGCTTACTTTAAGCAAAAAGAAAGTTATCTTCATCATCTTGAGGAGGTGGTTTGAGTTTATATGATATGCTGAATTAAGTACTTTTTCTACCTGTTGGACCTGGATAATGTTACTGCCTGTGTTGTCTTGGTAATACCTGTGCTGTTTCCAATGTCTGCACCTTGTCTACCTAGTGGAGCAGTTAGCCATTTAGTAATAAGCCTTTGTTATCTCAGATCAACAGTGAAGTTTTTGGGAGAAACTTCTCAAACTGTGTTGGTTACCTTGCACTCTGCATTTCATTCAGTTCTTAGGCTCCTTGATCAGAAAGATGGAAGGGGCAGGAGAAGTATGCATTTGTCTGGGAACTGAGAACTTTATTTAATAAACCAAAACAAAACAGTAGTCTATGCAATTTAACGTGTATGAAAGCTTTTCTGCTCACACTTATGTCCTCATCAGGTACAGATTTTCAGTAATCTTTTTCTTCGGTCACACTGGTATGTTAGGGTAGTTTTACACTTCAAAAATTCTCAGTAGATTTGCTCTCATACTTGCCATCTAATGGTACACTTCACCAAGGAAATGCTGATGTATTGTAAATACACTTAAAAGAAATAGGATATAGAATTTTGTACAGTGCATTGAGACAGGAAGAGGCTCAGTCTCCTCTGAATTTAATGTCAGTGTAGTTGTAACCATGATTAATGTTCTAGACATCAACTGACTTTTAGCTATTCAGTTATTCAGATTAGGAGTAACAATGTTAGCATGATTTCAGTGATTAAAAGCACTTGGATTTAGCTTGAACCACAGAATTGTAGGGGTTGGAAGGGACCTCTCAAAATCATCTAGTCCAACCCCGAGACTATATAGAAGTTAGTGGTACAACAGTACTGTCATAAATACATGAATTTCTAGAGTATTCTACTCACTGCAGCTTTTCAGTTTGGAAATAAATTACCTCATCTTACTTCTGCACCTTACTAAGGAAATGCATACGAGAGAAATAATGTATTCTAAACAATTCTTGAGTTTCAAGAAGTCCTACCCCTAAATATTTCCTTATCCATCTTTTCCAGAGTAAGATGGCTTGTTCACCTAAACATTTTATTGTCTGATGGACAGTTCTTTGCTTTTTATTTCCAATGGGGATTTTCTTTGAAGGAGGGCCAGGGTACCCAGTAACTTGCAGAGCAGTTACTTTATAGTTACTGCTTTCAGAGCAAAAACTTAATGGAAAATGTTTTCTTGGAGGGGAAAATGGGTACATGTTAAACACCTGGGAACTCTTGATCTGCATGGGTACAGAAATCACAGCAATGTTGTGTTTGTAATACTTTGAGGGTTTTTTGTCTCTTCTGTGCTTCCTTGTTTTTGTTTTTTTTTCCCTGACCTCCATCTAGGGGGATACAAAATAACTAAGTGGAAAGTCATGGCAAAAATTGGCACAGATCTGTAGGAGAATCTTCTTAAGAGTTCATTTTGACATTGTGCTTTCAAATCCCTATGACTGAGCTGGCTCACAGTCAGCTGACTGTTTTTCTTAAAGGAGTCAGTTAAGCTCTGTTCACAGCAACAATACTCAAAACAGTCTTGCAGTTAGGAAGTTTGCAAATCCCCCATGTTCCTCTAAAGAACACTAAGTGTATGTTCAAATGTGGTTATTTTGAGATAAAGTCAGTCTGGAGGAAGGTTTTCTAGCTACAATCTAAATAGAGAAGTTGATATAAAAACAAAAACACTGCGTGTTAAATTTTTTCTTGTTTTCCATGTGAAACTTCTTTGTAAAGCTAACTACTATTGTCTGTTGGCTGGGAACAGCCATGTTTCTTATGTCATGAAGTAGATGTGTATGTCTAAAGGCTTTATTTGTTTGACTCACTTCTGAAGATGCCTAAGTTGGTCATCTTTAAAAAGGGCTGCCAGTTACTTAAATACTTTTATTTGAAAACGTTCTTTTGTATCTAGGGTTTTCTACTCTCATATTATTTTGTCTTTTCATTTCAGTAATGGGACATTTTGTTTCAATTTCTTCTTGCCTTGACTTCTTAGAAAATTCAAAGTTATTTATGTATAATATTAAAATTCTGGGTAGCTTGTGGTTTAGCTTGGTGTCTACTTTAGCATTCTAATTTGTTAGTGTAACTTAATTGTAGCATATGTGTATTAAGTAGGCATACGTCATACAGGGCCTTGTAAGACCTACCTCATGCTGATTCTCAGCTGAGTTTATTAAAGCTTATTAAAGAAAAAAGTGTGATCCCTGTTTGGCAACTGTTTCGGGGAATGAGTCCTATTTCACATAGATGAAAACAGCAGAATTAATTTTTTTCTTGTTTCAGAAATCAGAGATACCAGCAAAATCCTAGGCTTTCTGCTGTGAAACATAGTAGTATTTTTGGTAATGGGTTTTATCACTATCTATACATTAAAATGTAATGCTGCAAGGTATTAAATCAGTCTTCTGAGTAACGTCTTACAACATTCTGAAAATGGAGTTTGTTTCATTTATTGATTACAGGAGACATTTATCTTGAAGTTCCAAGTGATACTGCTTTTTTAAAAAGGAATGTGATTTAAAATGTTAGAATAAATTATCTCATGTCCATTTTAAATAATTTAATAAGTATCTGAATCTTGTCCAAAACTGGACTGTAGCTGTCTTTTTCCTTGAATTAAATAAAAACATGCTGAAGAAACGTAGTGGACAGTGCCAGGAGCATAAATTTTTCAAGAATTGAAGTATTAACAGTCACTTCATGAAAACTTCTTTCGTTCTTTTTCTATCATGTTTGGTACATGATTAAGAAGAATGTTCAATAGTCTTCTTCAAGGAAAAAAAAAATCTTAGTTTAATAAAGCAAATCATACTGCTGTATCAACCAGCGCAATGAACAGAAATACAAAGCTCTAAATAAAAAGTTGAGATGTAACCATCTTCTAAATTTATTTTTTCTTGCAAGACAACCTCCAGTGAGAATTTTAAATAACATGAGACTATCTGGGAAGATAAAATAAAAATTTAAAAAAATGTAAATCATGAGGCATTTTAAGGCTCAAGGACTGCATCAACCAAGTTAGAATTCAGAAGATTAAAACACTGAATGTATTTAAGTGATTTCCTTTATTTTTTTTTCCCTCAGTCCATAATTCAGATTCACCATTTTATAGAACTGCCTTGTTTGTTTGTCAGGTCCTTGTTGAAAATGTCTTTCTCTTCTGGGTGGCTTAAGTACTGTAATTTATTTTTAAAAGTGCAAGCCAAGGGAGAAGTTGTTATGCATCAGTAAAGACCAATGTTTGTGCAAAGTCATTGTGAGGTAACTGAAGACAACTGCCTTTAGGGGGTTTCACCACCTTTCACCCATCTGATCATGGAACTTCACACAAAACAGAAATGTTGATACCATCTATACATTGATCAGTACTAATTCAAAAATCCGTTTGTACGATTGCTCTATTCTCATCCTATTTTGCCCATTCTTGTTCTAAGATGGAGCCTCCGTTTTGCTTATTTCTGTTGCTACAGAGATAATCTTGTATGTTGCTTTAGAGTACTTGACAAACATGTTTTCATCTGTAGTTATTTATTTTCCTGTTTTTCTTTTATTTATGTAAGCATATAAGTGAAAGATAAGGAATCAAGCTCTGACAGCTAAAATTTTCAAAAATATTTTGAGATGAAAGCTGTGTGGAAACTTGATGCACCCCTGTACACCAGAGTTTTCACAAACAACTAAACTATGAACTTTGTGTTTAGGCTTTTCTGAGTCTGTACAAAGTGTTTTGAGGAGAGTTAGGGCTGGAACTATTTTGTACCATGTTTACAAAGGCTTACTTTGGCCAAATTTACATGTAGTTTAATAGAAATAGCAAAAAACATCTATTTATGTTTAACACTGCCCTTAAACAAATGTGGTATTCATCTCTTGAGAATAGTCACTTATATTTCCGAAATAGTCTCAAGAGTTTCTGTAGACTCTTATTTTATTAAGTCAGGGGATATTATCTTTGCTTCTTTTGAAAGCTGACATACTGAATGGAAGTCTTGCTAGGCCATTAGAGCTTGCAAAATGTTTAATAACTGAAAATATCACCATTGGATGATACCATCTGCTGATCTTTCCTATGCTAGTATAATAAAATGAGTGCTATAGCTTAGTTTTTGGAATAATAACATTCGTACTGTTCTGTAGTGCTGCTGGAGGTGAGATCTTTGACCAGTGTGTTGCTGAAAGAGAGGAAGCCTTCAAAGAGAAAGATGTGAAACGACTTATGAAGCAGATCTTGGAAGGAGTTTCGTTCTTGCACAGAAACAATGTGGTTCATCTTGACTTAAAGGTATGAGTTGCAGTACTTTTCTTACTTCTTAAATGCTGGCTTCCTCACTGATCACGTCATACTAAGAACACAACTTTATCATAAAAAATGGGTTTCTTTGTCCTATGAAAGCCAGAGTATTGTGTATAGTTAAGATGTGAGTTGTAACCCAGGGATTTTTAGTAAGCTAGAACTAATTTTATGCAGCTTTCATCCCTATGTTCTTACGAAATAAAGCAATTTTATTCTATTTTGATGTTGAACTACTTTTCTAAGCACACCAGTATTAAGACCATCTTGCGTTAATGTTTTCTAATTCTCCTTTGTGTCCAATTCCTCTGTTATTTACTAAGCAAGTAGTGAGGCACTACATGTGTCTTCTGTTACCAGAATCCTTATTTATATTTCATTGCATTTTAGCAGTACAAAGCTACCAGTAGCTTCCTGTATCAAGCTGTACATACTTATATTTAACTGAAAATCATGAACCATTAATCAGCTAAAGCATAAAACGAGTAATATTTGTACTGAAAATCATGAACCATTAATCAGCTAAAGCATAAAACGAGTAATATTTGTACACAAATATCTCATCTGTCTGTGTTACCTTTATTTAAATCTCCCTAGAATCTGTTAAAACTTTGTGGCCTACTGATTTAGTCACACATATCAAATAATCATACTAATATTTAATGAAAATTTCCTAGCACATGGTAAGTGTCCAAGAGGACTAATGTTCTGGTATGAAGCACTCAGGGTCTCTGCTTCATCTGTACCTATACTGTGCTGGCCAAAAGTATTTCCATCAAATTTCCTTGAAGCAATTTATATGAAATTAAAACATGTCTTTTGTGGACAGTAGATATTTGTACATTATTGAAGTTAAAGCTGTGGTGTTCCTTAGCCGTGGTTTCTGGGTATCTGAAATGCGTTGTGTTTTTATGTTATTACGGTACTTAATTGTGAAAGCACAGTGGAGAGTTGATTCTAGCTTGCAAACAAGGAGCTTTCTCAAAGTTGGGAATTTTTTTAAGCAAACTTTTTTCTAACTGATCAAAAAACTGATGTTGTAAAATAGAACATCTCCAGTACAGAGGTTAAAAGGCCCAGCATTGCTTTGCTAGCTTTTATAAAACATAATTAGTTGGGTGCTGCTTTTTGTGATGTGATAGAAGAGGAATTTGTTTAAGTGGTTGTTAGTCTGCGACTGTAAGTTTGTTGTCTCATATTATAAATCTGATCAACCAGATCTGTGAGGCTGACAGCTTGATGTTGCTTCTGTCTGACTCTTTACTAGATGCAAAACTTACCTGTGAGAAAAATTGAGTATTTTGATGTGGCTTAGCAGTGTTCATGCCTAATTATTTCTTTCCAAAAGTGTGTTTCTTGTGAAACGTGGTTGAAACTTCGTGTTTTTTTAATACCAAAACACAATAATGTAATCCAGTTTTGACACAGAGAAGAGTAAATATAATGCTATTGAGTGTTAATTAAATATCATTCAGCAGCATTGTGTCAATTCTGTTTAATTTGCAGGGTGTGCATAGAGTGTAGTTGGGAGTCTTTCGTCTCCTCTTAATGGCACATAAAAGCTGCTGAGTAAGGAAAGCTTTTTTCATCAGCTGTTCAACTTGATGGTGTTTGGTAAAGCTTAATTAGTTAGGAATAGGAAAGAATTTAAATTATAATAAAAAAAAGTAGGGAATTTGAGGAAGGACTAGCTGCTGCTTGTCTGAGGTAGATAAAACTGTACGTTGCCAATTAATTGCATTGAGCAGTGCTCCTCTATAGTACGTGTTACTGTGCTTATCCAACAGACGTTTTTTCTTCTGTATGGTTCCCAAGATGTTGTGTACTGTAAGGAATTAAGAGTTGTTATTTGAAAGTTGCTTTGGCTGTCACTTTACACCCATGTTCAGAAAGTAAACTAATTTAATTATAGAGGTAGTGTCCTGTTGAGAAATTTCATGTGGAGTGTTTCTTTTTAAATGAGTATTCCAAGCACAGTAAGATTGAGTGTTCGTTAGCACATGTTAGTATTCATTAGTTCATAAGTATTAGTCAATATACCAATATATTAGTATTAATAGAAGTGTGGTATTTCTTGTCTAAGTGAACACCTAGGTAAATAGAATTGAAAATTAAGATAAACAGTTCTTATGCTTTAAAAAGTTAATGTGGAGTTCAAATTTCTCTAACAGTCAGGCCACAACTATTTATTTTTAAGCAGATAGAGCATCTAGGTTCCACAGAATCTATCTTGACTATAACCTTGCTGCTCAGTTTATGTGACTTGCATTGATTTTCTTGCAGAATAAAGTGCACTGCCACCCTATTATGTCTGTTCTTTAGTGACAGTTGCATATATTTAGTTATTTATACTTGAGTATTGTGTCCAGTTCTGGGCTCCCTGGTACAAAAAAGACAGGGATCTCTCTTTCAAAGAGTCCAGCAGAGGGCTACGAAGTTGATAAAGGGCCTGGAACATCTCTCTGATGAGGACAGGCTGAGAGACCTGTGTCTGTTCAGCCTTGAAAAAAGAAGACTCAGGGGTTCTGATCCATACCTATAAATATCTAAGGAGTGGGAGGCGAAGGCACAAGGCTGGATTCTTCTCAGCAGTGTGTGGCAATAGGACACGAGGAAATGGCCACAAACTGAAGCATAGGAAGTTCCACACAAATGTGTGTGGGAGCTTCTTCGGGGTGAGGGTAACGGAGCACTGGCACAGGCTGCACAGAGAAGTGCTGGAGTCTCCTCCTCTGGAGGTGTTCAAGACCCACCTGGATGCCTACCTGTGCAACCTGGTCTAGGGAGCTGCTTTGGCAGGTGGGTTGGACTCAATGATCTCTGGAGGTCCCTTCCAACCCTTACAATCCTGTGATTCTGTGAATACATTCACTAAAAAAAAAATAAACCCCCAAGCAAATTCTTTTTTCCTTAAAGATATTTCAGACCTTAAACTTTTTCTTAGGGCAGACTGATCAGCCTGCTTTACTGTTTTTATACACTATGTACTCAGGATATTCCAACCAGTCTACTTTTCCTGTTTGTTCCCTTAATTCCTTGAGTGCTTCCTGTCTCCAGGAAATTTGGGTACAGTTTTCTCTGCATAGATGTATAAGAACAGACAATATAACTTCTGTCAACTGTTATCTATTAAGATGTAATACATGTCTCAAGGGTTTAAGTATAAAATTTCCTCATTTAAAAATACACTGTAAAAAAACAATCTTGTTTGTTCTATGTAGAATTAGATGCTTCATTAATTTTACATGTTACAGTGAGACATTTTTTAGTTTAAAAAGATGATCTTAATTATGCATCCATAGCCATACTGTTTTGAAAGCCGACTAAATTTACATGAGATATTATGGCTGAACTCTGATAGAGGCTTCTAGAACAATGGCGAATATGCAATATGTGGATTTTTGCCATTGTATCATCCATTTACATAACTTCAAAACCTATTTGCAAGGTAGGTTTGAAAGAGGACCATTTTTCTAAGGGCGTGTGCTATAAATGATCTGTTACCTAAATTACTAAAAGAGAACTGATCTTTGTATGTATTGTCTTATTTTGTCCTTTACACTGAAGTTCAGAAGATCAAGAGAGCTGTGCTCTTTCATGTGATAGGAGTTCAGTCTGACTTAATGAAAAAATTAAGATTGGCCAATGTTTGCAATAACGAGTTACAATTTTCACTGGTGTTACTTGTACACGATGCTAGAGGCACAACCAGCATCTCACATTCCTAAAGGCAAAGTTTCTGATGTTGATAGTATGCCTAGAAAAATACAGCTTCATTCATTTTCTCCTTATCATCTTTCTCAAGGTGCATGTTTCTGGTGGTGCTAATGTGGCATTAGGGTAGACTTAGGTGATCACATAATGTGGACTCTGTATACATACCAGTCTTGTAAAGTGGTCCATTTAGTCTTTTTGTTTAGTACACGTCATGCGAAGATCTTAACTGGAACCTTTAAGCCTCTCTGCAGTAGGGAATAGCCAGTTTATAGTAGCCATGTCATTGCTGCTTGAGAACAAGAGTGCAAGGCACTTTGCAAAATGGCCAGCAGGAGAGAGTTTAGCCTGGCCATCTCCGGTCCCTGCAGGAAGCCAACATACTGGCAAGGCTAGATATATTACAGCAGTAGGAAAAAAAAAAAAAGGAAGAGAGTACTTTACATGGTAAGAAAATTATCTTCCTTTAAGTTTTAGAGTAATTGTGTTGAGCTGAAAATGATAGTAGTTCTAAAGCTGCAGCACCTTCAGGGTTTCAAGCTGGGTTTGGACTATCGCTTCATTTGAACTTCATAGTTGTTCCTTAAAAGAAGAAAACTGGTGTTATTTCAGCATGAATAGATTTAGGGTCATGAGTCAGCTTGTACTGCAGACAATTTCTTGCTATTAAAAATGTTTCCTCATTTAAATATAGAGAGCAAATGCTTTTATCATACTTTCTCTTTACCTCTTCAGAACATAACTAAATTTCCCACTGGGAAGAACATCTGAGAGGTTAATTTGGGAGGCTTGGCCACCTTTTCTTTAGTTGTTTTTTTTGTTTGTTTGTTTTTTTCCAGATGTTTGCTACACTACAACAAATAGAGAATAAAAAATGTGAACTATAAAGCATATGGTAATATACAGCCCTAAAAGCCTTTGTTAGACCACCAGATCCTAATTGATATAGAGAAAATAAGCTGTTCTTAATACATATGTTTACAAATAGAAAACAGACAGCACCTTGGAGTTCCTTTTAAGTACCCTGGCTTAAATTTACAGGAATGAAAGAACTTGCATTTATTCAGGTCCTGCAGCAAGAAGAACTAGGCCAAGATTTTAAAATGTTCTTGTACAGTTTTTTTTTTTCTGTGATCAATAGGAAGGATGCTAATGTGAAATCACTCTGTCACAATCAATGTGGGAATGAAAAAGAACAGCTCTGTGAATAGGAGAAAACTATAGGTGTTACTGTTAATCCAGTTGAGCTGTCTCCCTCAGAGATTGCTTCTGTGTTCATACTTGTTTGTCCTCCTCCCTTTTCTACCACCACTAATATGTGATAATCCGAGTTCTCAGGGAATAAAACCTCCATCGTTTTCGTGGAAGTCAGGCTCACCAGAAGCATGAACATTGTGTGAACTGTCAGTGTTACTGCTTGCAGAAGTTGATGACAGAACACAGTGTAATCGTTGGCCCAGGGTGGGGAGACGAGGACTTGGTCTGGCAATGATATGCTCCAGTTGCAAAAAACTAAGACCCACTGTCTCTAGTTAGTTTTAAGGTTTTTTTTTAATAGTTTTAAAACTCAGCTTCCATTCGAATTAGAAGGGACTCTTGAATGACTACAGAGTTAGTGCTGAGGAATGACAGCCAAGATCTGGTGACATCAGAGCAAACAAGCTTATCCAAAGGTGATGCTCTTAAAATCCTGTTTTTCAGGCTGCTATATATATTTTTTATTTTATTTTTACTGTTCCTCAGTTAGTATTCTGTAATACAACTGTTTGTTCAGTTACAGTGGAATTTCTTTAAACAGGTATAGTCAAAACAGTTTCATGTTTTCATGCTTTTTGAGCAGTCGAGTGTTTTAGGACACCCTCGAATGAGAGAGATCTTACACCAGGAGGGAACAAAGAGGGATGAAAGGTGGTATGAAGGACTAAAGGCACAAAGGTGGAGATCTTCATATCCTATTGCTAAATGGTACCTGCTGGTATGTGTTCTGTGTGAGTTCTAAGTGAAGAAAGGTAGATGCTTAATTTTCTGGTTCTTAACTGGAAATCCTGCCACTGCTTCAAGTTGATTTGTCTCTTCCAATTCACCTTTGGTTTAAAAATAAAAAAAAATGCAAAAAAAAATCGTGGGTACTGTACATGTTTCAGAATGTATTATCGTTATTCTAAAATAATTATGCAATTTTATGATGTCATAGCCATAAGATTTTGGTGATATTGAACATCTACTTGCTTTGTTTTTCAGCCACAGAACATTCTACTAACCAGTAAGTCTCCTCTGGGAGACATAAAGATAGTGGATTTTGGCCTTTCCAGGATAATGAAGAGCAGTGAGGAACTAAGAGAAATTATGGGAACTCCAGAATATGTAGGTAAGTTGCTACTACAATGTTGGTGCAGCCTTGAAGAGGAAGGTACTATCAACAATGGAGAATTGTCTCAAAATTGGATGAATGCCAGACTGGCTGTGTAGTTACTATGTCGGAAGAGCGAGTTATTACTTAGACTTGATACTGCTGTGAAAGTTGGAATCATCAGTCTAGTGACTGACAGTTTTGTGCTTGTGTTGAAAATGAGTACATGGTCTAGACAAATCTGAGCAGTGATGACAAGTGATGACTTGGATGAGAGGTTGAAAAAGACGTGCTCTACTGAGTATGGTATTCTAGCCTGGTGGGGTTTGTATCCATTTCATTAAAAAGTAAAATCATACCAGGCTTTGAAAATGTGCTTGAAAATAACCTTAAGTTGTATGTGTATTCTTGATGGGTGTGGGTTTTTGCAACATGGAACGTTGGATATTGAAATTACTTTTCAATAGGAGATTTGTAGAGAGCTTTCTTAATTGGTTAAGAGATGATCCTTTCTTCTAAAGACGATAATAAGAGGCAAACAGTTTTCTTTTTACCTGAAACTAACCAATGGTAGTAATGGCTTAAGTAGGTATTTATATTCAAGTTATTTATAAGCCACTTGATGCGTGACAGTCTTGTATTAAATATTTCCATGTGCCTGCTTTTGCACTCTGTAACTAGAGTGTCATGTCTGTGTATGAGAAAATAAATATACATTTTTTTCCCCTGAATAGCTCCTGAAATTCTGAGTTATGATCCAATCAGTACAGCAACCGATATGTGGTAAGTTGAACAAATTAATGATCATGGTAACACTGTTGGAAAGCTTAAAAAGAGAACAACTAAAACAAAACAAAAATAAATCTATTTTTATGTTTTTTGCTTTCAATTTAGGAGCATTGGAGTACTGGCATATATTATGCTAACAGGGATATCACCCTTCTTAGGGGATGATAAACAAGAAACATTCTTAAATATATCTCAGATGAATGTAAGTTACTCTGGAGAAGACTTTGACCTCATATCAGAGTCTGCTGTGGATTTCATCAAGACTTTGCTGGTGAAGAAACCTGAGTAAGTAAAACACACAACTGAATCCAGTCCTACGTATTAGCATATACGTTTTAAAATGAGTACTTGAATTTTTGTTTTTCAAGTATAAGGCAACCTTAGCTATTTTTCACACGCATAAAAAGAGTTCTCCATTTCCCTCTTGACTTCTATGTTCTGAATGTATCCAACTATAACATTAAAATTCAAAATTTCAGAAAACTGTAGTGTGGTACAGTATTCTGGCCTCTGATTTGTGTACCCTGCTGTGGCTTCTTACATGAGCTGCGCTTTGAGCCTTCTACTCCTATGTATTGGTAGAGTACCTTACACTTCATAGTTCATTAGCATGCTTTCCTAAGGGGAGGCAAATTGGAAATTCCAGCTCTCACTACAGAAGTAGTGCTTTCTGTGCAAGTTCCACAATTTTTCACGTGGTGTGTCAGCTACCAGAAATGTCTACTGTATCTTGGTGGTTTAATTGGTTGGGTGTTTTTTGGTGGTTTTTTGTGTTTTTTTTTGTGGAAATACGTAAATAGGGAATAATTTTCATATATTCAAGGAGAAAGTCTTTGTCAGTTGCTCAGAAATATGGTGAACTGTTGTCATAGGATCTTAAATACCTCCTTTATTTCAGATATTAACAGTTTGTCTTCTTGGACTGTTGGTCTTTTGGGGTAAAATAGCTGTCATTTGTAGTAGCTTTGTCAGTGTAGTACATTCATATCCTCGTAAGAAAAATGCATGAATATCTTAAGATGTTAGAGTTCAAGTGGAATTGGACACTTCTTTAAACACTTTGTTCCTTTGCAGGGAGCGGGCAACTGCTGAAGAATGTCTCCAGCACCCCTGGTTAGAGCAAAGTGATGAACCTATTTGCAGGGCCTGGAGTAAGAGTGCGGGAGGGGAGAGCGGTGATGTCAGCCAGAAAAATACCGATTCTGCCTCAGAAAAATCTGTAGATGTTGAGAAAGCCAAAGAAGAAGAATCAATGGTGACAGAAGAACTAATTGTAGTGGCTTCATATACACTGGGACAATGTAGGCAGTCAGAAAAAGAAAAAGCAACTGAGCAGAAAGCCATTTCTAAACGATTTAAGTTTGAGGAACCATTGCTGCAAGAAATACCAGGAGAATTCATTTATTGAACTGTGTGTTGCTTCATAGCAGTGTTTTCTACTAAACAAAAATATCCTAGCCAAGGGAATCTCTGATATGCAATGAATAGATAAAAGAAAATGTTGCCAGACAGCATTTAAGGAGAATGTGCCAAGTTTTTAATTTCATGGAAGAAATAAACAAGATTTCAAGTGACTGGCAGGAATTTAACAAAGGTGGAAGTTTATTTTGTTTGTAATTTTTATTTGTTTTTTTTCCTTTGTCTCTGGATAGCTGACAAATGTTGTCAGTTGCTCAGATGTTCTGGAGAAGCTGACGTAAGAGTTTCAGTGACAGATGTCAAGAGAAGTATATTTTAGGATACACTTTGTCATGCAATGCAAATATCTAATACTGGGTTTTTCTCAAATATTTCTTAGCGCTCCTGACTTTAGTGGACATATCTACTGATCTAAAAAATACATATGAAATAATTTGACTGGTTTGACAGATTTCAAAACTATTCTACGTATATATTTCTTTACATTTTCATCATGTCCAAAGACTTGGATTTATTGTATAGTTAAACAGTGAGCTGGGTTTCTCAAGCAAACAATGCGTATGTCCCACAGGTAAAGACATCAGCAGACAATGAATTAAAGCAGACAAATTAAAATAATTCCTGACCCCTCTTCCCCCGCCCCCTGAACCCAGCTGAGGTTTACTGGAAGCATGAGATCACTGCTGCCTTCTTTTTGTTCTGTTCTAACTGCTGCTTTAGAAAGAAAGAAGCATCCTTAGGCTAAATTGCATAACCTTTTTCAATATAGCTATCATATGAGGAAGAAGATGCTATATCCTCTGAAACAATGAAGCATAACTCATACCTCATGCTTCCCAATTGCTCCCCCTTAGACACTTGGAACAACCATATGTGTACAATGGGGCAGAGTTGGATTAGGGAGTAATACAGATGGGTCGTAGTTCTCAGTGGACACAGTCCCTCACAGAATAAAACCTGGACTAACCAGGCATCAGAGTTGACTGGTTTTTGCAGTGTACAGATATCTGAGGATCTTGGACTGAGTCCTAAGTTTTCTAAACAATCTTTCATGTTGATGCTGTTCCAAAGTTTAATTTTTATGTAATTGAAATTTAGTACTGTTATATTGCATACTGTTAACTATTGAACTATTTATTTGGTTTCCTTGTGCCATTCCTTTATAATAAACCCTGACAAAAGTTTTCTCACTGTAAAACAATGAATAGAAACTCTGAAGATAGTGGGTTTTTTTTCTTTTTTTCTTCCATGTTGCTGTGAACTTTCTCATTTCAAATATACTGGGAACATTCTAACTCTAGTGAGCAGGAGTTTTGCTGCTCCGTCATCACTGTTCATTCTTCACACAGAAGTAAAACAGCTTAATAGTAACAAAGGCAGTGCTGCTGTGCTGCGGTTAGTATTGCTTGTGAGGGTGGAGGGGCAGAAGCACTAGGAAAGAAGAAACCTGACCAAAAAGCTCTGTGGCATTGAACGGGGCAATGTGAGTTTTTCTATAACACTTTGTTGCCGGGGGTCTGGTTGCTGTCACTTGGAACCACAGCAGAAGAATACCACCTGACTTAAACTGTCTTATCAGGCTTCGTCCTCCTTGGAGTTGCACATTGAGCGTTCACGTAGGGACAGCAGCATCTTATTCCTTCAGCACCTTTATGGCTGCTTGTCTGGGGGATGTTAACTTCTGCAATTTACCTCTGAATCTCTCAGTGTCCTCCAGTGCAACTTTGGTTTTCTTCACGTCCATATTTCCTCGCTTTTATTGAGTAACACACTGAGATTGAAGCACGGCCATGTTCCACTCTTAGAAAACTAACATTTGTTGCCATATCTGCATACCTAAATGCATAATTATTCATGATTGCTCACAGCAAGTTGTTTTAGGGCCCTATAAACACTTTCAACTTCTCTTGTGACCGCAGATCCTGTCTCATCTGGATTGAGCTGCTATTGACAAAGAAGCTTAATATGTATAAATGAAGTATGTACTTTTACAAGGCCAGCTTCTGAATTGGCTGCTTACAGGCCTCCAGTGGGCTGCATTTTTTGTTGATCTTTTTGTGCCTTAATGTGGCTTTGTTTTCAGCACCATTAAGAATTTCTATGAAGTTGGGGAAGTGTAATAGCGTAAGCAAGACATCTGAGATCAGCGCTGTAGTTGGAAAGTTACTAATGTATGATGCAGGACTGTCAGCCACTCCCACACATTTGAGGCAATTTGTATTCCTCTCTGAGCGTGGATAAAGCTGTAAGTGAGGCACTCCTTCCCTACACCATAGAAGTGGGGGTGCTGAGGCTAATTTTTTTTGAGAAGCTTAGTTACTGGTGAGGCAGCGTGTTCAGACAGAGCAAATCAAGTGCTTGTTTGGATGGATGACTGCGTGCACATGCAGCTCCACAGGAAGAAAGCTGCTTGTGCTGTGAAGTACTGGTGGGAGAGGAGACAGGGAAAGGAGTCAGCTCCTTGGCCCTTGTTCTTTGTTCCAGCCTCTGCTCTCCACATCTCCAGACACCGTTTGTGGGCAGCAGCATGTGGGCTGCCTTAGTGACTCTGGGAACGTGACTGCTGTGTGTTTGGACGCAGGAATGTGAAAAAAGTGGGAGAAGTACAGATGCTCTAGTACGTGGCTGGGGAATTGTTGTTTCTATCATTAAGATGCAAGAGGTGTGAACTGTCCACACGGAGCAGAAGTGGGGCTGAAACGGTCTGCCCCCACTGCACTGTTGGGATAAACACTGAATGTCAGGTTGAAAGCAGAGCTGTTTGTCTTTACTTATCACTCTGTTCACCACTAAGAAAGAGACTATAATTTATTGTCACAAGTCTTACGTAATTTTTTTTAATTTTCTAATTTTTTTTTATTTTATTTGGAAGTAGATTTTTTTGCCATTTGTTTCATTTCTTTCACTCTTCAATTGAGGTACCCAATGTGCAAAACACAAATTCTAGCCTGTAATCTACCAGGGGAATCTCGACAGCGGTTAAGAAATGCAACTGAATATTAAATGCCCATTCTCTACTGGTGGTGCTGGCAGGAGATGGGAAGGGAGATGGGAAGGTTATTTATTTTCACACCACTGGATTCCATAGCAAGTCAGCATTTACTGATTTCCAATGGATTTCCAAAAGGTATGCAAGCCTCTGCTGCAGAATTGGAATACTACTGAAATCAATATTAAACTCAAGTATTGTATTGCATTACAGGCTATTACAACTTAAACTCTTCTGGGTGCCTGTGCACCTTCATGCTTGGCTGTAGCTAAGAAGCAGAAGTACATTACGTTACTGGAACTGGATTGTAGTATGTCATACAGAGTCTCCTGTTCAAATAAATGCCCTAGTTGGGTTGTTCTCTAAGAACTTCTGTAAAATTATTTTTCTTGATACCCACATAGGTGATACTTTCATTTTCTGTATTAAGTATTTGTTCAATTTTTATTTGGTCCATAAACTGCACCAGTAATTTCCACTCTAAAGCAATATGTTTGCACTGTAGACATCTTTGTGATGCATCATTTATAGATGTTGAATTAATTTGTCTTTGGGATTAATAAATAGCTACATTATCCATGTAAACCTTCTTGGTTTATTTTGCTTTATTTTAATTTTTATTTTATTTTATTTATTTATTTATTATTTTATTTTATTTTATTTGGTATATACTATACTCAGAAATGCATTGCCATTAAATTTTGGACTTATACATCAGATGTCTGATCTTCGGGTGGCTGAAGACGCAGGGCTGGAAAGATGGTAGTTAAATGGCAATTAAAGGTGTGAAATGTGGGGTAGTTTCATGTCCAGAACATGGTGGAGTAGGTGCCAGCCAGCATTAATCCAGTTTTAACAAATCATTCAGAAATGTGAACTTCGGAGCAAAACTCTAACATCCCCTTCAAAGTGGAGGTGTGTGCAGAACTAGGTTACTTGGCTGACGTGGTTCCTGCAGGGAAAGTCGAGCATCATATAGATGTTTCCTCTTCTTCCACTATGTCCAGGTTGGATATTAGGAAGAATTTCTTCTCCAGAAGAGTCGTCAGGCATTGGAACAGATTGTTCAGGGATGTGGTGAAGTCACCGTCCCTGGAGGTGTTAAAGGGAAGGATAGATGCAGTATTTAGGAACATGGTTTAGTGGGCAGTGTCGTTGGTAGTTGGACAGTCGGACTAAGTGATCTTAGAGGTCCTTCCCAGCCTTGATGGTTCTATGAAATGTAATTTCATTAATCATTCCTGTTACAAGACAACCAGCAATTGCATTGCTCTGTAAAATTAAAAATTATTTGTTTCCATAAAAATATAACCTGAAACTCTGTAAAATGGGAGAGAGGAGGGAGCTAAGTCCAAATGGATGTGGTTAAAATCTCTCTTAATTAAGAATTTAATTAGGATTTTTCAAAGTTTGGCAGCGTTTGGCCCAGAACAGGGGAACTGGCCACAAACTGAAGCATAGGAAGTTCCACACAAATGTGCATAGGAACTTCTTCACAGTGGGGGGGATGGAGCACTGGCACAGGCTGCACAGGGAGGTGGTGGAATCTCCTTCTCTGGAGACGTTCAAGACCCACCTGAACACCTACCTATGCAACCTGGGCTAGGGAGCTGCTTTGGCAGGGGGGTTGGACTCCATGATCTCTAGAGGTCCCTTCCAACCCCCTACAATTCTCAGATTCTGTGTTGGCCTACTTACGCTCCATGAGACAGACTACTGTTTTTAAAACATGGGTTTATGCAGCCCCTTTGTAATCATCAGATCCAACTCAGCTAGGTGCAAGTGTTGTAACTCTGCTGAACAGTGCTTGCTTGTTGTTCTTCAGTTTTAAATAGGTTCTTGCCCTGAGCAGCTGGACTTCTTCATGGTTTCCTTCAGAGTGATGACCGCCACCCAGAAGCTATTCAAATCAAACTAGAGAGTAAGAAACAAACATAACCCGACAAAGGCCATGAGGAAGATGGATATTTTAGCCAAGCAAACAAACAGAAAAGGAACTACAGAAATTTTTGAGCCAATTTAAAAGAAATTATTTAACATACTTAAAATGGTTAAGATGATTAAAGGATTGCAGCAGCTGCCAATGAGACTAAGAGCTGCGTTTGTCAGCCTGGAGAAGAGATGGCTTGGGGGGATCTTACCCACGTACATAAATACCTGTGGGGAAGAGTAAGGAAGGTGGAGCCGGATGTGGTGCTCGATGACAGGACAAGAGGCCACGGGCACAGGTAGAAGTGCAGGAATTTCTATTTAAATAGAGGTTAAATTTAAAGTCCTTTTTACTGTGAGGGTGGTTGTACACTGAAACAGATTTTCCAAAGGCTGTGGATTTTCCTCCAGAGATCGTCAAAACACAGCTGGAGCCTGTTTCCAGGGAGTCTGTTCCAGCCGCTGAACATGAGGCAGTTGAACAAAGAGATCTCCTGAGGCTTCTCACCTTAACAGCTCCGTGATTGGAAAAGAAGGGTTGTCTACATGAAATTTAACTACTTTTTTAGGGTTTTTTTTAATCAAAAGACTTATTAAAAATGAAGCAATTGTCTGTACTGGTGTTTAGTGATGTGCAACACAATGTATTTATAATGTCTAGAGCTCCAGTGATCTAAGAAATAAAAAGCAACCTAATTTGCTCCAGTGTTCCTTAGGAAAAGATGGTAAGGGAGAGGAGGTGCCTAGGAGTACTCTTGAAGTCCATAGAATCATAGAATCACTAAGGCTGGAAAAGTCCAACATCCAGTCCAACTGTCCACCTATCACCACTGTTTCCCACTAACCCATGTTATTTGTGCTTTCAGCAGCTGCTGGTGGTTTGGAGACTTTTGCTCTCCTTTTCTGGCTGCTGCAGCTCTTGGCTGCTCCCACTGCACCTGCATCCTCTGTGAGGAGCAGCCATGGGCTGCAGGGTGCTTAATGGCAGCCACATGGCTCAGAGCCCAGCATGCTGACTTGCTGCTTTTTTCTCTCTTTCAATACATGCACCTTAAAATAGCTCAAACTTCTGAGGCTCTTCAGGGGCAAGACGTTAGAAACTGTATGTTTGCTGACTGTGGCCCATATAACAAAAGCAGGATTTGAATGTGACTTTCCTCTTGTCCCAGTCTCCTGACCTCCTGGCTTCCAGCTCTGCTCATCTCTTTCTTCCATATCCAGGTTAAGGATTTGAATTAGAGAAAATGAAAATGATGAAATATGATGATACTGCCTATTCTCACGGCTTTGATGGACTTGTTAAGATGCCTAGGAGCCTCAAGTTAAAAGGGTGCCCCACTGGCTCTCTGAAGGAGACACAATCCATTCAGAAACTCCGCTTCCCCAAAGCAAGGCAATAAAATTTCCAGTTTTGCCAGTAGGGTTTGTGTGGGAACAGTTTGTTCCAGCCAGGGGTTAGGGTTGGACCAGGCAATGGTGCCATGGCACAGCCATATGAGGTCAAGAGTGGGGATGCTGCATGTGCCAGCGGGAAGCCAGGGCAGAGAGAAGTGATCCCACTGGCTGGGGTGACTGTGACCAAGTTCCTTGTCATTTGTACACCTTGCATACACTGCAAGTCCCAGCTCACTCAGCGCACAGCAGCACTACAGTGATGGCAGCATGCAACAGATGCTCAGAGCACAGAAATTGGGGGCTGTTCTCCACAGACATGGTTCCTTTGGGGATAGATAGAGAGTAAAAGCAGCACCTAAGGAAGTGATAATTGATGGATGTGAAGTGCCTGATTTGGCTTCTCCTCATCAGCTGTTTGATCCCTATCAGCCCAGCAGTCACTTGAAAGCTGGAGCTGCCATGAGGCATTAGGTGGATGGAGAACTCCTATCCCTGCATGGCCTGTCCCATGGTCCCCATGGGCTGCAGCACTGCAAGGTTAATGTTTTTAAATTGTACCTTTTATATTGTATGTTGGAATTGTGCAGCAGTGACTTCATTCCTGAAGCTGGGATGCACCTATTCCTCCTTGTTTTTTCCTAATCCTGCTGGTGTATTTGGGAATTTACCTGGGTATCCTGACTTGTCTCTGACACTGCTGATAGGAGTGATTCATTCATTGCAATCTTCAGCATAAGCAGGTGCATGCAGTGAGCCCCCTCCTGGAACCTGTAAGTTACCATCAGTGGCCTTTGCTATCTCATGAGCTTTTTGATGACAGTGGTGAGGGTGCAAATCGCCCTGCTGCACGTTGCCTTCCTTAGTGCAGGGGGATGTTGCCTCAGCTGCATCTTGGCTACTCTAGGCAATACCTTGTTGAGAAGTGAGAGGAAAACAAGCAGAGAGGAAATCGCCTTGAGAAGACGTTTCAGTCCTTGAGCCAAATGTCCAGATTCAGGTCTGTGATTGTAAGAAAAGAACAATTTTGTGTGAGTTTGTTTATTTCAAACTCATATTCACATTACCAGTACGTGCAGGACACAACACACGACCCCTGGAACAGCAACTCCCGTTGCATTATCTTTATGTTAGGCATTTGCTGAACACACAAGTAAACCAACAAATGGAAGAAGTGACAATGGTGACAGTGGTGACAGAGGTCAGTGGTAGAGACAAAACTATCTATCTTCAGAGCATCCACTTAGGTGAAACTGTCCTCAGTGACAACCGAGTGCATCACCGCACACAGTGTGATACAATCAATTAATGGTTCCCTTGGTTCGATGGCAGGTGGGGATGCAGCTGCCCTGGACTTTCAGCCTCCGTTCACACTGACACTTTACACAGGGGAGTGGTAGACCGGAATATTCTGACCATCCTGCAGCTTCAAGGTGACCTCCTGCAGGCACCAGCTGACAAACCAAGACAACTTTTAGCTTCCTTCAATCATGCTCAGCCTAGTAGTAACACGGATGTGAAAACAGAAGGCACAGAGACACAAATCATTCCATGCCTTCGTTATTCTTAAAAAAAAAATTCTCATACTTTCATTAAAACTCAGTTTGCCACTACCAACCTCTGAAAGATGTATTTCCCAATAGTGTAGCACATCCCAGCACAGCAGAACTCTGATATATGCTGCTATTTGTTGCAACCTGAAAAAAAGCCCAGCAGCTATTTTCAGCTGGGTAGCTCCTCTCTTGCTGCCAACCCCGTGCCTTTCTTCCCTCTCATCCTGTCCATGCATTCCACGCTTCGCTCTTCTTCTGCCTTGGAGCCAGGCTGCGTTGCTAAGGAATTATGCTAGCTTGGGAGAGTTTGAACACTGATTGCTTCGTGTGATTACTGAAAAACTGACAGGGTACGAGAGTGGCTACTCAAAGGAAAAGAAAAACGGCATTTGTTGGTTGCAGGAGGGGAGTCTTTTGCTTCCCCAAAGCTCTGCTACAAACACATTTCTGAGAGCCTGCTCACATGGGTTTTCCAGCTGGGAACTGCTATTATTTCAGCACACCAAGATAGGAGTTTTAAAGCTCCTGGCAGGCACCCAACCCTGCTTTTACTGGAGTCAATGCCAAGTACGTACAATTAGGTAATGAGACTGCTGTACCTCTTGCGTGATGAATCTACAGCAGGGCTTGTCCCACACCAGCCCTCCAGCTTGATCTGACCCACAGCAAGTGGCCACCTTGCTGATGATGATCAGCAGGCATGGTGCATGGAGATGCTGCTCCCCTGGCAGGACCTGGGGCCTCAATTCTCTTCTCACTTTGGGGCAGGGGCTGCAGGTGTCCCTTGGCAGGAGCAGCACCTCACCTGCCTCTCCTCACACTTCCAGGCAGGAAGCTCTGCAGCCTCCCATCCCTACCTGCAAGCAAACACTCCCCCTTTAGCTTCAAACTGGCTCTCGCACTCCATGTTTTCCATTTTTTTTCAGCTGGCCTCTTTTAAAAGAGAATTGAGTTAAAAAACCTGATTGACAGACTGCCCTGCTTTGGAGCTTTTCTCCCCGCATCATTTAACTGTGTCTTGTTGCCTCTTGGGCCTCACATGTTCCTCACCATGCCAGGATGGCCCATTTACACGTTTATTATTCTCCCAGGCATTTCAGGAGCGGACAAGAATGAACAATTTTAGCTCCTCAGCCAGGTGCAAGGACACTAAGTGCTGTCAAGCTCCAAGCCAATCTATGCGTAGGCCCCATACGAAGTCGAGTTTGATAGATTAGTCTGCCACAAATCGTTCTGCAGAAGATTAATTCTCTTTCCAGGTTGCAGATGGAAACGCATGGAGAGTTCGTTTTAAAATAAAACTCTGGTACGCTTTGCTTACTACTGTATTTTAATGTCTTGCAATTTTTAGTTATCCTCACACTCACCCTTGTGAAATAGGGAGGAGCTGTTATTTCCCTCCATCTGTGAGGAAAGGATGGTTAGGACTGAGAATGCCAGGGTGCACAGGGAAGCATAGATGTGCCTAAATGATGTCTGTGGACCTCAAGGGTACCTCCAGTCACTAGGAAGGAGGCCAGGTCTGGCTCCGGATCTCTGAAGTCCCAGTTTTGTGCCTTCCTCCCATACCTCTGAACTTTGATTCCTATCACCATTCTAAACACAAATCTACCAAGTTGCACTTATCTAATTATGAAAACAATATCATATGGCTGGTGGAAACTGTGCAAAAATGCTGCAGCTCTGGGTTTCTAAATAGAGCTAACAGAAGTTCTCCTCAAGAACATGTGAGGAGATTTTCATCAAATATAATTACCACTTTTGCCATGAAAGATGGAGTTTGAATTCAAGTTGTAATGCTCAGTTCCAGAAATCAATTTCACCTTGCAAATCAAGATTTTCAAGCTTCAATACTACAAGAATGTAAAGTCACTATTATGTGATGTGGAGTCAGAGCAACCTACCAACTTGTGTAAGATAACTTTTATCTATCATGATATTTAGCTTACCTTGATTCACTCTGATGTAACCTGGAAGATAACTCCCTTACCTCAACACATAATACCAGACTGAAGTTGGGCTTGCTGTACAACCACTTCAGCGTCTCCTTTGGAGGAGGGGTGGGGGGGAACAATGTGCTACACTGGCTCACAGTATCTTTGTGTATGGGGAGTTACAGTTTGCAGAAGGCATTTCACACAAACAGCTCACGTTGTTCTTAAATTTGTACTCAGAGGCGTATTCAGCACGTTTCTCAACTAATCTACATTTTTTTCATAATGACAATAATAACCTTTCACAAGATCTTCAGACATGAATTTCCTCTTCCTTTGTGTGATGACCTCAGCAACACAGATGACTAAACCACGCATCCTGCTCCACTGTTTTCTCCTACCACTTCCATCCCTGCATCTATATATATCTCCCAGTACTTCTCCCAGTATGCACCATTGATGGAAGTGATCAATTTCTGAGTTAATTAGAAGGTACCCTGTTGACTTTGTTCCAGATACTGGTAATTTTATCTGCAGATACAAAAGTATGTTAGAGATTCAATGAAGCACGTTACTGAAATGGACATTTACTCCTTCCATAGTCAGACACAACAAAACTACCTCTCTTTCAGCTTAAACACTCATTTTGATTTTTCTTTTTTCTTTTTTCTTTTTAATGCATTTCATCAAGCATTTCATTAAGCTTTTCTAATGGCTAACGTGTACATGGTTATACAAGTATGTCAGTTCTGGCATACATTAATCTCTGCTGAAAGAATGTACGGTGTTACAGCTGCAACCCCCAGGGAAAACCACTCACTCACTGAAATATTTATGAGCAAACACCTTTCCTCACCATAATGCATGGTGATCCAGAGGTGACCTGTATTGTGTTAGAGCTTCCCATAACCATAACAAGCCTGTAGGTTGTCTATCTACAGATCACTCAGTCCATTAAGACACATCAAGGTAATAAGACATTCAATTATTTTATCAGTGCCACAAATTCTGCTATTCAGGTTAGTTAATAAACAAAGCTGTGCTTAGTCCTGAAGATCTTAACTAACTGCACTCAGTCTGATGTTTGAATAATAGAAATCCTTCATGTATAATACTTGTGCTCACAAATGGAAAATGCCTGGAGTTCTGAAACGGAACCAGTGGGTAGGAGCTAGGAATGCTGTGGAGCCAGTAAACTGATCTGTGATGTAATCATCAAAGATGCTTGACTAGTTTATTTCATGAAAACATGCATGTTCACTAATATTGAAAGCATGAAAAAGTGGAAAAGAAAGTTGGTGGTTTATGTCTTGGGCGGGGTCTGCAGAAGGCTGGGTTTTGATTTCACCCTGAGTCACCCAAGAGACTAGCATTCTTGAAAGGTGACATAGAAAAATATTAGTGGGAAAAGTTCTTTTCTTTTTCTCAATCAGCATAAGAGGTAGTGTGCTTGCCCTGGGTATTTGGCCTTAGATAACATGTCTGGTAAAATCTCTGAAACCTGGGAAATGTTTTTGCCCAGGGTATCACGTAGGTAAACTCTGGCTGGAGTGAGATGTAAAGTGGAATTTTACGTGAGTTGGTTGAAGGTTGATTTTCTTGCCCCAACAACATCCTCCTTCACCTGCAGCATCTAGTCTATTCCCTGCTGCCTTTATTTGGTCAAAAACAGACCAAAAAATCATTAACAAACAAAATGATTCCAAAGGGACACAATCCCTCAGTGAGCTGCCTGAAGAGGTCTCTGGGGATGTCCTGGGATTCCAGGACAGTCAGGGAAGAACAGCCAGTCCTCTTCTAAGTTTCTGGGTGAAAACACTGATGTGAAGTTCTTTTCATACAGCAACCCAGAGAGGAAGTTGACTTGTATGTGTGAGGTTTGCCTCAACCCAGCCCTGGGGTGATGCAAATTAGCCTTGTGCAATACTTCATCACCCAGCACAGCGTTCTCCAGTGACTATGTAATAGTGCGTGTTTAGCCTCCTGTCAGGCAGTTATCCTCTATTGCAAAGGCTTATAGGTGCTTTAAAAGCTGTGCCATTTGTGCTGTAAGCACCATGTGCAGTTTGTGAGTGGCTATAAAACTCTTCTGAACAAAGCTTTGAAAAATAACATGGAATATACCTGGGGGGAAGGGAGGTAACTGCTATATGAAAGCTGGATCTTGGTACATGATTACAGTAAGAGAAGGATTCACTGACTTGGAAGGTCCCTTAGCTGCAGCGTGCCCACATGACCAAAAACAAAGACACCTTTCTTGCTGTTTCTAGTTCTTCTATCAGAGCTACCGATTTAAGCCTGGAAATCCACTCCTTCTCCAAATCAACTGACATCCCACTCTATTGCCTTGCAGTGGGGCTTCTGCTCCCAGGTCACTTGTGACTTGCAGAAAAGCCCATCGCTGATCAATTTTTACCTGGGCAGTCTACTGGGGAAGCCACTCTGTGACACAGTCTCTCCAGCATTATCCCGTGCTCTTTCTGTGTCCACACGATTGCTTTTATCTGTCAGCTGGATGTTGTAAACCATCAGAGGGGGAGCACCCAGGGCTTTCAGGGCAGCAGGATTGTTGTTCAGATGCTCCAAAACCTGCTGATAATACTGAGTTCTGGCAAAACTGTCTACATATGAGAAATGGGTTAGTGAGAAGATTGTCCACTTTAAATAAATAAACAAAATAAATGAATAAAAGAATCAGTTGATTAAGAACTGGTTGGCTGGTCACAGCCAACGGGCTGTAATCAATGGTTCTATGTCTGGGTGAAGGTTGGTCACAAGTGGTGATCCCCAAGGGTCAGTCTTGGGACCAGTGCTCTTCAACATCTTCATCAATGACAGAGCCGATGGAATCAAGTGCACCCTCAAGTTTGCAGATGACACCAAACTGAGTGATGCAGTCAGTACGCTGGAGGGAAGGGAAGCCATCCAGAGGGACCTGGACAAGGCTGGAGAAGTGGGCCCATGTGAACCTAATGAGATCCAACAATGCCAAGTGCAAGGTGTTGCACTTGGGCCAGGGCAATCCCAGGTATTTATACAGACTGGAGGAAGCACTCCTTCAGAGCAGCCCCGCAGAGAAGGACTTGGGCTGCAGCATTTTTTGACCAGCAGAGAGAGGGAGGTTGTAATCCCCCTTAACTCTGCTCTTGTGAGGCCCCATCTGGAGTACTGCATTCAGGCCTGGGGCCCCCAGCACAACAGAGACACAGAGCTCTTGGAACAGGTCCAGAGGAGGGCCCCTAGGATGACCAGAGGTCTGGAGCACCCCTTCTATCAAGAAATGTTGAAGGAACTGGGCTTGTTTAGCTTGGAGAAGAGAAGGCTCCGGGGCAACCTCATTGTGCCCTTCCAGTACTTGAAGGGGGCATATAAACAGGAGGAGGAATGACTGTTTACATGGGTTGATGGTGACAGGACAAGGGGGAATGGCTTTAAACAAAGTCAGGGAAGATTTAGCTTAGATGTTAGGAAGAAGATTTTCCCTCGGGGTGGTGATGCACCAGAACAAGTTGCCCAGAGAGGTTGTGGATGCCCTATCCCTGTAGGCATTCAAGGTCAGGCTGGATATGGCTCTGGGCAGCCTGGTCTAGTGGTTGGCAATGCTGCCCACAGCAGGGGGGTTGAAACTAGATGATCTCTGAGGTCCTTTTCAACCCAGGCCATTCTGTGATTCTATGATTCTATGAAAAATATATTTCCTCCAAACTCCCACATCCACCCTGAAAAATAGTTCCGAACTTTTATTAGGCAAAATCTGGTTAAAGGAAGAAATTAATCCTTACTTCAGAGAAGCAGTGCTGATTGTACCATTACTCAGCACACTTGAATGAAAAGAGCTGTGAATATAGCCTGTTCTGCCCTGATGTACAGCTTATGACCAAATGTCCCTGTTTCTCATATTTGAGTATTTTATGAAAGAGGGAAAAAAGAAGGACAAAAAGGCATAAGGGTGAGTTTTTGAAGGTGTTCTGAAAGTAATTCAGCTTTTTTAAAGGAGTACCAAAAATACTTCGGGAGTAGGGAATATTTATTTCACATACATTTATGTGGGCCATCAACAGCTGCTGCAGCTATGTAACTCCTGCTGTGGTTCTAATACAGCTTTTCTAGCATCAGTTAGGAAACTGCAGCTCTACCGAAGGATATGTTAAAACAGAAGCACAAAGAGATGCCATTGAAGTTAATGGTCAAACAACAATAGCAGAATAGACTGGATATTGCAGTGCTGGTATATGGAGGACAACTGTGGTAAACTGCTATTTGTCACTGTCTGGCCTCTTTGTATAGCTAGGCAGTGCTGTTCATTGATGACCACTGCATAAAGCATATCTGCGAGGCTGGAAACATGCTGACCTTTCTTATGGAGGAAGTGATTTGGCTGAAGACAGTTCTAAGTCTTGCCAGATGAAATTTCTACATGCGTTTCACACAAGCCCAACTTCATTCTGCTGACATCATGAGGAGCAGTGTCAAGATCAGAGTGTGTACACATTAAAAACCTACTCTGACAACTTTGCTCTCGCTTTCCAAAGAGTTTAAAATAAGGCGTACAATTTGTTTCCTGGTCTCTCCCTGTTTCTATCACTCTCTGAGCATGAGACTGAGAGGTGTTGCCCATTCTCCCTAATTAGAGGCATCTCCTGTGAGCAGACAGTATCCAGGTGGCATAGCAACAGCTCAGCTAGGCTGCATTCTGCATGGTCCTCTTGTCCCCCTGGGCTATCCTAGGGAGCTCCAGCGAAAGAGATCTCAACATGCTAGCCCTTTAGTGGCTGTGGAGCATGGCAAGTAGCCACTCAGACCCTTTTAATAGTACGTTGTGTTCATCCTCCAGTTCAGAGGGTAAAATGGTTTGAGTTTCATGATGCCTCTGCTCAGGCACTCCCAGCAGCATCCCACTTTGAGCAGTGAATGTGAAATGCCCAGCTAATCTGTTTGTCTGCACGTGTTCTGCAGGAAAGCTGAAAGCACGCTGGGGTTGTCTGGGGAAACTGCTCCCATAAGGGAGGGAGTGGGCGTGAAGACAGAGAGCAGAAATATGTTCACCTGAATGTTTGTACAAGCTTTCAAAGAGACCACGTGCATGCAAACTATTTCAGCCTGAAGGAATGGGAGGGAAGTGCTCCTCTTCCTCCTTTTCCCTTCATTATGAAATCTGCTTGCTTGGGATCCTTACAGATCTCCAATGCTGCTTGGGATCCTTACAGATCCCAATACAGGCCAGTTCTGTATACTGGGCAGAAGAAACTGATACAGCCCTGAACATGGGCAAAAGTAGGCAGGTTTCCAGTGTGGACAGTACACACAAGGACATACTTCTGAGTACAGAAAGTCTCATTTCAGCAGCCCAGTTGGCTTGTCACAAATCAGACACATGTTTAGGGGCTATTGATATTGCAACAGACCAAGAAGTAGCCATTGCATTGAGCCATTTGATTATATGGCCCAGTGATGCAGGGAACAAGCTGTATCACTTTCAGTAATGGGAGAAACTTTTTTTCCAAGATTTCTGGATAGCGGTGCTGGAGCTGAAATTTAAAAAATGCTAATGTCCTTGTTAAAGCTGACTTCAATATTTTAAAGCATAAGAGGATCAAATGTCTGTCATATACTCCTGAGCTCAAGGGCACGAGCTGCCTAAAATTAAAGCCTGCTTTCCAGCCTTGTCTGATTTGTTATTAATATGTGTAAAATGAAGGGGAGGTTTCACAGCTTATCTGAGAGCTTGAGGAACAGGCTTGGCTACACATTTCTGGTAGCATCGTATGATAAGAAGGTAGCTGAAAAGCACTAACATTTGCTAGAAGCAGCAGGGAAAGGGAGAAAGGACCCCCTCAGACAGGTAAATGCTTTTTCTGTTCAGATGATAAGTAAACAATTTGAAAACAAAACAAAGCAACAACGAAAAACCAACATACACTTGTACTAATCATTTGATTCTCAACCAAAGAGATGGCAATTAGGTCTGTGAGCAGCGATGGTTACCTGCCTAGCTTTTCTCTTCTTGTCCTGTTCTCCTCAGTGCTGGTTGCTTTTAACTGCTTTCATGGTCTTCAGGGGAAATTAATGAAATCTTTAGCACCTCACAGGCTCGTGGTGTTTACGGAACAGCACCACAAAGAGATTCACTGATAAAACTGCTAGACTTGAATACGTTCTCACAGATCCTCCTTTAAGTAGCTCTCTTCTTCCTGCCCAGATGTAAAATCTCAGTAATAAATGAAACACATTACCGTCTAAGCTTTCATTTCATCCTAATTCCCAAGAAACCTCCCAGAAACCAGTCTTCATAGTGACCACAGCAGTCTGCTGTCTTCATAACTCCCACCTTTGGAAATGGGTACAGCAGCGCTTTAGAATCAACCCTGGCATTAAATGAAGCAGAGGTAGAACCCAGAAGTTTCAGCCACATTTCCCTTAACTTCGTGTGCTTTTCAGATCTTACAAGCTGCTGTTTTTCCCTCTACACAAAAGCAAATGAAAGGGGCAGAGGAGAAATAAGGTTGCTAACAGCACCGAGACTTACTTTGCATAAGATTATACATAACCACACATCCCCCACCGCTGAACAGTCCCATAAAAATAGCCATTTGCTGCAGTTTTCTTAGAGAAGCTGGCACCTTTCCTCTCTGAAAAGAAAAAGGACAGACATTTGTTGTGAATGAAGAAAACTAAAGGGTTATTTCCCCCCTCCTCTTTTCTAAAAGACCTTTCCAACTGCCCAGACAAGCAGGCCTGAATGAAAGCACAGCACACAGTGGCTAGGCTCAATCTCACTGGGGCCCCACAGCACACCCAGAAGGCATCGTGGTGAGAAAGGAGCAAACTGGGGACCAAGCTGGGCTGAAAGTGTTTATTCACTTCTTTTAGTGATGCCACCACTTCACTAATTGCCGAGAAGAAAATGACCTCCCGGGTGTGGCAGGGAGCCAGGGCCCAGCACATTGTCCTGGTGCTTCCCATGCACACTCACTAGCACAGTGCAAGCATTCAGACTCCAGGGGCCAGATCTCTCTCTCGAGTAAACTCCTGTAAAGTAAACATACTTTGCAGCAGGGGCAAGTTTGGCCTGAAGTCTTAAGCTGCAGAGCCAAGCTATGCCAGCAAAGGTAGCATAGCCAGGGTGTGTGTATTCTGGTTTTTCTTTCTTTTTGTTTTTGGCGTTTTGTTTTTTTTTTTCCCCTAAGCCATGAGGTAAACAGGAAGTTTCTTGCAAGCCTATTTTTCTTCCTTCCTGTATTCCCATTTCCACCAACTTCCAGTTTGCTCTTTTCACTAGTCCTGGTCATGGCATCTGAATTGAATGACACAGCAGAGGGAACATCTCCAAGAAAGTCGATCCATTCTTCCATTTCTCTGTGTAAGAATGGGACTTTGCAGCTTAAGGAACCTGATCTAATGCTATTGCACACAGCAGGTTGGTAAGAAACACGAGGAACTGTCAGTGAGAATGCATCATGTAGCTTCTAGTCCTGGCTGTGGCAGGACAGGACCTGACCAAACATCTGAGTACCAGCCTATGTTCTTGCTTTTCAGCTGGGGGAAAGGGAGGAATGACCTTCACAGCAATTAAAAGAATTGAAAAATTAATAAAGGGCTGCTACATCCTTTTGATGTAGCATAGACATCTGAATGTATAGGGAAATTTTATGGGATTTCTAAACACAAATTTGACACCTAAATTCTTGTACCAGGATGGTGTAACACAAGCGTTATACTTAGTGAGAGCTGTTTAGTAAACCAAAGGACAAACCCAGTTACAGAAATATGACCTAGGTAACGCCATTTGAGTCCTGTTGTGAAAATCACCTCCTGCATCCCGCAAATATGCATTAGTCAGGTATTGCATAGCTGACAACCACAGTTTAGAGAGGGTGGAGAGGCGAACTACAGGGTCACTGTGGTACTGGTAAACTTCCTCAGCTCGTCCCTCCACTGAGATGTCCACGTGCGTGTCTTGCATGCTCCAGCGCAAGGAAAAATGTGAATATAACCTAGATGTGAATATAACCTAGATTCAAAGGCTTACTTTGTTAACCAGTTGATTTGGTTTTAAGAGGTCTTAATATTCACATTTACAACTTTTTTTTACTGAACATTTGTTGATAGCTAGTACTGGTAACAACCACCACCCTCACCCCCCCCCCCCCAATAAAAAAAAAAAACATTAATGCCATGGTAATCTTATGCCCCAAATCCCCAGGTTGCATCATTTGCACAATCACTCATCTCTCTCCCTCTTGATCCACTTCTCTGCTGGTGTTTCTTCACTTCCTCTGAGGAACTTGGGCACCATGAGAAGTTGCAGCAGAGAATGCAACAGTGTGTTTTGATACAGAAATGGTGACAGCCAGCTCACAAGGACACGACATCAAGAGCTTTTTGCTTGCTGGCATGTGTTTTCAGCTTTCCTTAAATCACAGTTTACAACATTATATTTTCCCTCAAAATGGACAATATGATTAATATTTGTGCTTCTTGTAAGGTGTGTCTTGCAAGGAGTAGGGTATGCCCAGGCTGGTGTGCTAACCAGCTGTTGCTCTCAGAGCTTGGTACACTGACTGCTCTGCTGGATGCTGAATAAAGTAAAGAACATGTTTGATGCCAACACCACATAACAGGAAAAAAGGTTGTAAATTTGGAGAGCTGATCAGATATAACAGATTGTGGCCTAAGGCATTTGTTTTGCCCCTTTCAAAGATGCAGTCTGAAACTGCCAGGCAAAATTTGCTTTTTATGTTGAAATTCAAGGTAATTGAACACAAATGTCTGGGCCTGGCGGGTGCTGCTGACTTCTTTGCGTGAGAAGAAGTAGAAAGGCATAGAGCTCTTGCATCAGCAAGGAGGTTTTGACTGAGACTGAAGGAAACTGGCTAACAAAGGACTAGAACAAAATGGTCTGCAATTTGCTGTCATCAGGTTTGAGGTTGTCAGTCTCACGATCTGACTGCATCCAAACAGGCAAGATGGAAAAAAAGAGGAACTTCTTGCCAATCAACCCTGTGCACGTGCCTGTTCTCATTTTTGACTCTACTCACAGTGCATCTTGATCCATCAGGCCACAACCTGCACTAGCTCAGACTGGCTTTGTGAATGGGGCAGAACAGAGGGCCAACAGCTGTGGGCACCCTGATGATGGCATGTCAGGATGGTGCTATCCAGGAATGGGATTTGGCAGCTGAGAAATGTGGAGATCAGTAAGTGCTGCTACTCAGGGTTGTGCTCCCCTCAGAGCCATGGCCCACCATAAGCCCTGGCAAAGCAAATCTGCGGGAGCTGAGGCACGCCTGAGACACCTGGCACCCTGCTGGCATTAGTCCCTCAGCCTGCTCCAGCTCTGCCAATCTCTTCACTGCTGCAGAGAGTATCCCCATCGCCTGCTTGCTCTTGCACAGGGTAGCCAGCTGGTCAGACCTCTCCCCTTTCAGTCTGGGCCTTGTTGACTTCTCTGTTTGCCTCCCACTTGTTTCTCAGCTGTTCTCTGGCCCAGTTCTATGAGAGTGTGTTGCATGAAGAGGTTAAGAGCTGTACATTTTAACCTGTCTTTGGAGATCTTGTAAACCTTCTTTTTAATCCCACAGTTGTTGGTTGGCTTCCAAAAGCAAGGACAAAGATGTCCTTGGAACCTCTAAGGGGCAGCCATTCCCCTTCCCTGCCATTTTGATCCCTTGCAGGATGGATGCCCAGGTATTGTGTTCACATCCTTGAACAACCCTCAGCATGTAGCTGTTGATGACTTTGTTGTGATGACACACTGAAGTCATCAGCAGGAGATACTAATGAAGTCAGCTTGTGGAAGATCCATGGTATGGAATTGTTGCCTGCAAGGATTCATCGTTAAGATCTGCGGCCACTTGTTGCTGCTACATGCTGCTTTGGTAGAATGCCACAGGGCTGGCACATAAGGGAAGGGAAATTGAGATGTGCTGAGATCCATAACTCTTCTTCTGAGACCTTCAAAAAATTATATAGAGCTTGCAAAGCATTTAGGATATTAAAGGGAAAAAAAAAAAAAACAACACTAGACTTCATTCAGCATAATGGAGTAATTGTATGACAATGCAGTTAGAGAATCTTATAAATGAATACAATATGCAGTTGCCTCATCATGAGGGAAGCTCAAATTGCTATCTGTGACAGAGATCTCTCCTCAGAACCTGTTATACCACTAAAAAGTATGCAAGTCAACTTGTGGAAAAGCAGATTTCTTCTCAACGGCTAATTAAAAAAAGCACAATTTAAAAGTTATACTGTTCTGCATAAAGATATCTTGCCTCTTGCTATTCACAGCAGTAAGAAAGATTAAGTGGAGATTTAGTGTACACAGAAACACTAAGCCTACAGTTACCAAAAGAGATATTAGATCATTGTAAGTAATGTTTTCTAAAAATAAGTATTAAAGAGCAGAACTTCCTAATAAGGGCAGTGTTCATCTCATGCCTTGAAAATAGTAAGATCTGGTGGAGAAGGCAGTCTTCAGGCCTGACACTGAATGTAAGCAGGACTCAGACAGTTAACAGTGAGATTAAACAAACCCAGAGAGGTGGAAGATTCCCAGGATCACATGTGAAATGGTGGGTTACTGCAACAAGATCTGTTTTTATTTAGACTTCTGTTCTCCATAGAAGATTTAAAACATATAGGCTGGACTTCAGGGATTCACCCTATTTTCAGCAAATTCATATCTTTTTTTCTGGTCTCTGCAAATCATGTAAGTCATTCTTTTTCCAGTGGTGTTAGAGGTTGATCTATGGCACCTCCACCAAAGGCAGGGGAGCAGTGAAGCTAAAGGCTTTTCCACTAAGCTATAGCTATTCTTTTTATTTGTCTCTGGATAAAAAAGGAAAGCTGGGGCTGCAGGTTCTCTGGGGAAGGAACCTCCTCCTCCTCCTGGCACTACCAAGCTCCACCAGCATGTCCGGCTTCCAGTTGCTATCACAGTCCAAACAGTAAACAGTAATACTGCTGTGAATTCAGGGAGAAGCTACTTGATCTATGCAAACTCTGTGTGATCACTGCTGGTTACCTCAATTTTGGCCACTGATTACTTACCTGGCTAGAACAATACACTGATAGCCACTAATACAGGTAGCTGGGAGCCTTTAAACCACTGTAAACCACTGCAGTCCTGAGTTATCAGCTTGACATGTTAAATATGTGTGGCAAAAGGCTACAGTTCAATTGAAGTAAACCTTATCATGTAATTTAAACTTGGACCTCAGCATCTAAATTCAAGGATCTTTTGCCTTGGGATCTCCCAAAAGTCCTTCTGCAACTCAGGCTGATGGGATATGAGTTGGCTCCAACTTCAGCTTTTGAGAAAACCACCCAGGAAGTCATTGCAGTAATGGATGAGGGTAATGTCTGATAAACTGCACATAAGCATGCATTTGTATTGCACATTCTTGCTATTTGGCTTGCTCAGGTGGATAGATACAGCTCATCCATTGATCTTATATGATCCATAAGGCATCTGAGTTTGAGCCAATTTATTATTAATAATGGCCAGAACATAATTTTAGACAGCTTCTTGACACTGTCTAGCCAATACCTTCATCACTGGTAACATCATCAACGATGGAAGGGTACAATAGAAGTTTTGTGTTGTGTTTTTTTTGTTTTTTTTTTTTTCTCCAGCTGCACTGAAAAGGTGTATGTTAATATTTAGGAGGTAAGCCACTTTCTCAGCCAGCTTTGAAATGTTGCCTTAAGGGGTCTTCTTGTGAATAGCTCCTTGAAAAGTGTAACTTACTTTGGTTAAAATGCTTTGAAAGGACAACTGCATGTATGAGAAAGATTACTGACAAGACAGAAAACTGTGGCAAGTTTATTTCTGCCTTTGCTGCTATCAAATTAACAAGGAAAATAAAAGTTGTCAGCAGAGTGATTAAAGAAACTAAGAACACCTTAATTTTTCAGTTGTGTCACATCTCCTGGGGCCACATGGTACAATGCAGATGGCTCTGTTCGGTTGTTACAAAGTCTAAGGTGGTGCCTATGAACACTTTATTTTCATTTCCTTTTTCTTTTTTTCTCTTGGGTGCTCTCATTTGCACTTTTTTTTTTCTTTATATATCTTTGTACATCTTCTGTCACAGACTACTTCTCCATGTGTTATTAAGTCACATGTACTACATTTCTTTTCCCCTTGTCTACCTCCCTCACTCCTCCACCTGTCCATTCCCTCTGCAGACTATTGCACCACTCCAGTGCTGTGCAGGCAGAAACAGCAGTACCATTGTTCCCATTGTTCAAAGAGCCTTCTCTTGCCATCCTTTAGTTTATCCCTCTGTGAAATGTTTCTGTCTTCCTATCTATCTGTGAAAAATGAAGGCAGATGCCTATATCCTTGCTGTTTTTCTGCCAAGTTGCAATGATCCTACAGCCTAGTATCTTAAGAGTTTTCAAAGGGTAGGCTTATATGCTAGTGAGTTCAACAACCCGTACTAGAACATCCTGACTGTCAACTGCAGCTGTTTATACCTTGTACTGAAAGTCGAGAGATATCACAGAGGTATTACTAGGGCATATTACTGAAAAAGCAAGATAATTATCCTACAATGTGACCCATTTTCTTTGTTATTAGAGCACGACATTATAGGTTAATGCCTAATAATCTGTCATTAACATCCATAATTGTATGTTTCTGTAATTGGATACTGTGGGGGGAGGAAGGTGTGAATATTCACTTTCTGTATTTTCAAGGTGAATTGTTATGGATTTAAGAGTAAGGGCTTGTAAGCAGGGTAAATGAAAAACTTGCTTCCAAAGTTCAGGAAAAGAAAATTGGTGGTGTTTATGATTTTAACAGTGAGTGCTTTACCTGGGAAAACTACAGGACAGATTCTTGGCTTCCCTGCCACAGGGAGTGAGCTCACCAGAGCTGCAATCCGAGGTTCAAAAGAATTGCTCCACTCTGCACCAGCACATCCCCACAGCCTGCGTCACAGCCTGGCTTCCAAATGGCCACATTAAAACAAAATAATCTCACAGAGAAAAAGCAAATATATATCCCTTTGACTATATCAGGAATAACAGTGTGCTTAGCAGAAGTGGACTTTCAAGCCAGAGAGTTTTTCATATTGTGATGTATGTTTTCTGTACCTAATTTCCTAGAATAGGTTCACTGAACCTGCAAGATGATCAGTGGAGAGTAGCATTTCTCATGGCAAGATCAAAGAGCTCTCAGTGCCTTGTATGCAGTGGCAGCTACTTAACTTTCATGCTAGTCTACAGCCATTTTTCTGTATCCAATACATTAATTACAACAAAGACACTGACAAGTTCCCAAAGCCTATCTAGCTGTAACTAAGCTTAATAAACCCTGAGATAGGAGAAAGCATTCAAATACAAGGAGTGTGCAATAACTTTACTGAACTTTGCCTTGTAAAAAGAAAACAAAACTGTCACAAAAGTCCCTACAAGTACTCCAAATGCCAATGGGCTAGGAACTGTATGTGGCTACATGAGAAGTTATTCACTGTTTGGATATCTGCAGTCCCTAACTCTGATTCTGACAAGACTTATGTTTGTCTGTAGACTTGCTAACTTCAACAATATGATCCACATGCATGCAGTAAATGTGCATGCAGTAGACAGTGACCTAAAGGAATTAGATGCCAAGGGAGGCTGTCACAGGAAAAAAATGCTTCACTCAAGAACATGGTGTAAATCACATGATGTTTGCTCCAGTGAAAAGTGCCTGCTTCCTGAAAGGAGGGGGTAAGCGATGCGAACAGCTCTGCTGTGACCAGCATGAAGCCTGATTTACAAAGCCTTTAAAAATTAACAAGGAAAGTGAAAGCAGTCAATAGAGTGAATAAGGAATCTGAACAACCACATTATTCTTAAGGCCAGACAGATTGCTTATACAATGCCTTTTATTATTAAAGCAATACATATTTTTGGCACATCACAGTTTGCTTTTATTCATATTTCCTACTGAAAACAATAAATAAAATGCTACCCTATATCCCCCTAGGTTCTCAAAAGTGGCATGTTTATTTCAAGCACCCACATTTACACTCTACCAGGAGGGCCCTACTCCTCTTCTGAAAGTCAAATCCCTTTGAAATACAGCAGAGCAATGTGTAAAGCCTAAAGCTTTGAGAAAAAACTGATTATTTTCAAACATCTTGGAGAACTAGATTGTTTCCAGAAGCTGGTCCTTATTCTTATGAGTAGAACTGGTTCAGTATCAGTTAAATCTGTTAACAAAAATTAAGATCTGGGAAAAAATAGCCTCAAATATACAGGACATTTTAATAAGTGTTGAACAGCAGAAACAGCAAAAGACCAACAGGGATTCTGACCTAAAAACACCCTGTTCTGAGAATAAAAAAAATAAAAGTTATGATAGAAAACATTTAAAAAAAGAAGAAAAAAAAAGAACAAAACTAAACTCCTATCATACTTGAAGGTGACAATTCAGATAGACCCAGCTTGTTACCTTGTGCACAGAGTTGTGTGGATATAAAGATGGAGAGAGTAAAGGGACAAAGAAAGTGGTGGAGCCTAACACTCAGCCTGTACATACTGCATCTAGGGTCAGACCTCTAATGTTATCAAAGTAACAGTTTCTGATTCATCCCTCCACACATGGGGAAAAAGAAACGTATGCTGGATGCTCACAAATCAGATGAGTGTGAATCAGCTTCTCTTCCAATGTGTCCAGGCAAGAGGAACCTGAGAGAACAGCTGTCTGCAATCCAATTTTCCTCCTCTGAACATGTGGGAAAAGGTTTGAGGGAAAATGTCTCTTTTATTTAACAGTTTAACTTATGTTTTTATTTTATTCATTAAATTGTAGGACCTTTTATAGCTCCTGTTAGAGAAGGCAAGGCTTTTTAATTTTGCAGAAATGTGGCAGTAAAACATGAAATGGCTTCACAGGAAGCCTTTGCCAGGCTGAGCATTTGGTGCCTGCACCATTCTCTCTCTTAGGCTGAAATACCCCAGGCTGAACAGATTCAACAAATCTCCAAACAGAATTGTTTCCTATAGCCAAACTACCTTTAGGAGTATGGAGACAAGCTGTTCCTACTAAGCTACAGCATGGGGCAGGTGTCGCAGTCTGAGAGTTGGACAAAAGCACAAACCACACTTTTACATACTGTTGGTGGATGAGATTTTTCAGAACACTGAGTGCCTTGTGCATGCTCAATAATTGGTACCTTTACAGGTCCACTGTTTCCTCCAAGTGCTGGGTTCTTTGAAAATTAGGCTGTTCCCTGGCACTTTAAGACACATTCTCATTGGCACTTTTCAATGAGGAATGCTAACAACATTCATTATTTCCTGATAAACTTATTGCTACAATAAGTACCTTCAAAAACTTTTTTTTTTTTGTAATGTTTTAAATGTTTGTCAAATGCTAGATTACCAAGGGATAAATGTAATGAAATCTGACAAATACAGCACACATGAAACTCATAGTGTTTTGCGTTCCTTTAGAAAGGAAAATAGGGTCAGCTAGCTGGCAGGGATCCATGCCCACAGACTTCCTAAATTGAAGGCTCTACAGGAAAGACATTGTCTTCAACCACAACACACAATTGCTTCCGTTTGCTCTTGTTTTCTATTCTCATTGCATGCTACTCAGCTCTCCCTCTGTGGGAATCAGGATGAGCGATAGAGATGCCATCACTTGTATAAAATGTTACTCCCAGAGATCCCTGCTCAGACAGAGAAAGCCTCAACTTGGTGTGACACTGAATTTATCAGTACCTTTTGCAGTTCATACAGCACCAGTGCAGGCAAAGCAGAAGACAGCACGCCCAGGTTGCATAAGCTGCTTAGGGACTGACTCACTGTGTCACTGTGGCAAACTTCAGGTGTCTCAATTCACACTTGCAAAAATAAGTGGCTACATAGTTCCTGGTTCCTACTTTGCTGGAAGAGAGTGACATTTAATGACTGCAAAATGCTCTGACAGCCTAAGATGTAATGTTACTTAGGCATGAAATTCCCCAGGTACGATACACATGTGATGAAGCATGACAATGTGCTCCAGAAAAAAATGTATTCTGTAGCCTAGCACAGGGTGTGTTGTAGGACTAGCAGAATAATTATAGCAGCCACGGTTGGCACTTATTATAAAATTTTAAAAGCTGTTAACAGGTCATTAATAATCTGTGACTACCTTCCTTAATAGTATTCTTGAGTCAACAGGCATGAGAGTAAGGGGGTGGAGGAAACAGGTTACACCTTCTCCCAAGTCACCACAGAAGGCTGATACCCTTCTTTTTCATCACTTTGTAATCTGCTTGTTTACTTCCTTCTGGTGGCTCCTCTGACTGGATCTTCTCTAACTGCTAGCTCTCACATAGCTTTCCAGTCAAGAATGGTAAGGACCTTTGTGAGAGCCCAAGGGAACGCAGCCTGCTCTTGGAGCCCAGCCTGGGAGATCTCCATGATGGGGCCCCGGCCCCTGGCCTGGAATGCCCACCAGGCCCCCTTCATTCCTCTGACCAGAGCTCCCCAGCATGCTTTCCTGATTTTCAAGATTATTTTGCCTGCAAGGTGTCTCTGCATTTACACCATATAGCAGTTTACTCTGTCTCGTCTTGCACCTTGCCTTCTGTGCTTAGGCAGATGGTTGAAGGAGAGAAAGCAACTTGTTTCCTTGCTTCTTCCAACAAACACATGCTCTCCAGAGCAGACAGATTCCTTAAAACCAGATACAGGGCATCAATTTATCTTTTGGGTTCAGCTGTAGCATATAAAGCATTTGCTGGCTCTGGTCTAATGCTTTTTGACATTGTCAGGTCCCTTTCAGTGAACTTCTGCCTTGAAACCAACTTGACAGCAAGTACTGTTCCACATTTATTAGTACCGTACATGTCATTTTCAAACTGACATGTTTCAAGGCCAGGCATCAGCTGTGTTCAGCTCTGGCTTGAAAAAAAAAAAAAAAAATTCAAACAACAGCACAGACCTCCCGCTACTAACAAGTAAATAGATAAATAAGTAAGTAAACATACACCTGTACCATGCTGCTGCTACATCTTCTTACTATTTCCAACTCTTTTTTGCTTTTTTTTTTTTTTGAAATCAGGATTTCAAATTTTCAAGTACTCACAACTCTGTACTCTCCCCTTTTTGGTTTCTTTAGGAAAGAGCTTTTTGTTGTTGTTGTTTTTGGTTGCTGTCTGTTTTTTTTTTGTTTTGTTTTGTTTTTTGTTTTTTTTTCAGTCTTCTTTCAATTTGCTCCTTTCTTACTCTCTTGGATGCAAACGTAAATTCCAGAAACTTGAATCTACGTAAAAGCTAATTAATTTCAGAAATCATTTTTCCTTTCCTTTTTATTTTTGTTTTTATTCTTATTTCAGAATGAAAAGTTTTGTTCCTATAGCCACTATAATTTTCTATTATTCTTAAAATGTTCAGCTTAGTGGGTTATGTTTACTTAGTCAAGAAGCTGATGATGCCCATGACAGGACCAGAGTGTTTGGTTAGCAGCAGGGAGGGAAAGAAAAAATCAATAACTCCAAGCATTTGGCAGCTTTGTGGGCAGGAAATCATTTGTATTCTCTGGTTTAAATCAATGACCTTATTTTCTTTGCTGTTCCAACAGGAAATTATAAACTCTGTGAACATTATTTGCATAGTGCCTTTCTGCAATACACTTGCATATTCTTGGGCAGATATGTTAACCCCAGCAGTGCTTCTCTGAGGTCTCTGTCAGCAAAAGCCAGCCAATTTAGCTTGCAGTGTTCAAGCTGCAAGCACTTTGTATTATTCTAAATGGAGGCAAAATAGAGCATGATATGAAATGACCTCCTTCTTCATTTTCAACTGCATCTAAAAGTGAAGGCAGTATTATTTCATTATAAAGCTGTCTACTGCAGAGTAAGAAAACTTGTAACCTGTCAAAACATTGTATTTTCAGTATGATGGAGAGAAACTTGCCACTTCACATTAAAGCTGCCTTTGTATCTTGTTTGTCATGAATGCCCTAAGGTGCCAGGTACAGTTTGAAAGCACTGCACCTTTACTTGACCTCTACTGAGCATTACAGACTTCATGTTTATGAAAGTTTTGACTTCCTCTATCCTGTCCTTTTGCTAAATGCACTTAAGGAAGAAAAAGAAACTGCCCGTTTGTGCTATTGCCCACCGCTACACCAAGTCCACATTAGCTATTTCTTAGCATATCAGAGAGCCAGCCTTCAGAAGACAAGCTAGTTTTACAAGATCAAGAAGGTGTGCAAACCTTTTTTCTATTTTATTTATTTATTTTTCTTCAGTGTGATCACAGTGCAGCCCCAACATCTGGAATTCATTTCCATGACCAGCTGCAGTTGCAGCTTGCAGCACCAGCAAATGGCACTGTAAAGCTCCTGGGTCTAAGCACCCCCTTTTGCATGCTTACCCTCATCCTCTGCAGGAAACTGATGTGGTTTATCAGTTTGAAAAACATGTTTGTAACACCAGAAACCACTACAACCTCAGTAGTCTGCACTGGAATTAAGTCATAAGATTTAGACATCCAAATTTATCTGCTTTGGTTTTGCATGACAAGACCTTTCACAGTAGTTCTCAACATTCCTTCTGTGATTTCAATGCCACTGGCACAAAGCAGCAGTCACGAAGTGATACCTGAAGTATCGTTATTAGTTATGTCACAGGTCTTCCTAAAACACAGAATAAAATACTACTCTGAATGGCTGAAGTGGAAGTAATGTATAATCCCAGCACTCATGCTTTTTTCCTATTGTCAGGTGCAAGGCTGCTGATCCCGACCTCATCACACTTTGTTCTTCCCACTGCACATTCTACACATTCATTCACTTCTGTTTCCTCCTGAGCCTTCTTTCCCCTAGGTTGAACAGTCCCAGAAAGTAGAATGCTAAAACAAAGGATGAATTGGGTAGCTCTTGTTCAGTTGACTTACTTCTATGGAGTGACTCAAAATCAAATGAACATTTCTTTCCTTGCTGCTTTTCCTCCCTTCCCCGCACACATGTCCTAAAATGTCATTCTGTCACCTTTCCCTGTTGAACACCACATACCTGGAATCTTTCCATATCACAAGAAATGCTTTAATCTGTAGAGCAATGCAAATAGAATAGCTCACTTCAGAAATATGAACTGGTCTGGTTAGTTTTATGTCTTGGACTGATTTGTGAGTGATTTGTGATTACATCCAAATAAAACATAATCAGAAACTGTGGAGTGATAGTGACTCATGTACAAAGAGGAGCAGATAGTCTTCCCATGAGAAGAATATCCAGAGGAGCTCCAGTTATACACGGGAAAGTATAGCTCATAATCCAAGTCTTTTGAGGTTGTGAAAGGTGTGTTACATGACTAATTCGTTTCACAAATATAGGACAAGCCATTTCATAATGGAAAAAATGATTTTCCCAGGTAATTTGTTTTTAATGCTGTCCTCTTAAGGCCATGTGTTTTCTAGTATGCAGAAAAATGGTAAAGAAGAAAAAATGCTGATAGACCTAAAAACTTAGCTTCAAAACAGAAACTTGTGGATTTCTGTTTTTTAATATATATAAAAGACATAGTCTTTGAAGTTTTTTTTTCCCAGAAGTCAACCATGGGATTTATGTCGTCTGTTTACAAATACATATATATATATGTATATAGAATCATACATACATACATACATACATATATAATTCTTTCTGGGAAAACAGAACAGAACAAAAAAGAACAAAAAAATACAGACCTGGACTACACCTTACACCAGGTGATATAGTGCTGCAGTGTTCAGGGTACTTAGATGCAAAATAAACTCAAAAAATCTTTACCTAATTCAGGGCACATGTGTACCATTCTGCTCTGGTTTTGCATTGCTCTTAGATGTACTGCTGTATTTGCACGGAATTGAATGAGATAGCAAGATTAACTCNGGGTGCCTCTCAGAGCTGCTGGGAGCCAGAGCACTGTTCATGTTTTCAGAATTTCCTGGTTGAAGGGAAAAGGTGTCTCACATTCTCATGACAGACAGAGCTCAAAACAGAATCCAAGAATGGCTGAAGTTGGCAGGGACCTCTGGGTCCATCTGCTCCAACCTCTGTTCCAGCAGAGATGTCCAAAGCAGGGTGCCCAGGCCCATGCCCAGGCAGCCTTTGAAGATCTCCAAGGAGGAGACTCCATAATGTGTGCCAGAGCTCTGTCACTCACACTGCACAGAAGTGCTGCCTGGTGTTCAGAGGGAACCTCCTGTATTCTGGTTTGTGACCACCACCTCCCGTCTTGGCACTAGGCACCACTGAAAACAGCCTGGTTCCATCTTTTTCACACCCTCCCTGCAGGTACTTATATACACTGATAAACTGCCCAGAAAGGTTGTGGATGCCCCCTCCTGGGAAGCATTCAAGGCCAGGCTGGATGGAGCCTTGAGCAACCCNCTGATAGACCTAAAAACTTAGCTTCAAAACAGAAACTTGTGGATTTCTGTTTTTTAATATATATAAAAGACATAGTCTTTGAAGTTTTTTTTTCCCAGAAGTCAACCATGGGATTTATGTCGTCTGTTTACAAATACATATATATATATGTATATAGAATCATACATACATACATACATACATATATAATTCTTTCTGGGAAAACAGAACAGAACAAAAAAGAACAAAAAAATACAGACCTGGACTACACCTTACACCAGGTGATATAGTGCTGCAGTGTTCAGGGTACTTAGATGCAAAATAAACTCAAAAAATCTTTACCTAATTCAGGGCACATGTGTACCATTCTGCTCTGGTTTTGCATTGCTCTTAGATGTACTGCTGTATTTGCACGGAATTGAATGAGATAGCAAGATTAACTCTTTTCTTGAGTTTTACACAGCACAATGACTTTGCTGACTTTGTGAAACAGCCTGATGTAATTTAACATTTTTGACATAAGTAACAATGCTCCACACTCCATTTCTTCCTATTTTAAATGAGGTATAACTTGCTATCAGAGAAGATAGAATGGGACTATTTACTCTGTGGATGTACAAACAATAGGAGAGCAAAACTGGCTGATAGTTACACAGAGCTAGAACTTAGCAGATCCACTCCTCTGCCCAAGGCTGGCACAGAAAAGGAGAAAAAACTTTATTTTTTTGTGTCCTCTACATTGTGATTCATTAGATACATCCTCAAGTGTCCTAATTATTCTTCATTTGAGTTGGGCACTCCTTTCTAATAGGCCGTTCTCCCCCACCCAGCAGCTAGGCAAGCAATTGGTGCTATATTCTGGTTTGGAAGTTCCCACAAGCACAGGATTTTCCCCTGGGGATGTTTTGTCTGGGCTTTTTTTTTTTTTTTTATGATGCAAAGGTCTCACTGGAAGAAAGAACTGGCCTTACAAGGTCTGTGTGCCTTGTTGAGAGATGAATACTAGTTGCCATATATAATACCCAGTCCTAATGCAGAAAGGAAGAAGAAAACAACCGATCATTTCTAACACCTGCAGCAAGCTTTGCTCCCCAGACTGCCTTTCTTTCCCAAATCAGTTTGTTAACTATAATTCAGTTATGTGCAATTTGTGACTTACAGGACTGAGAGTCTAAGGCAATCTGCTGGTGAAAGTAACAACTTGCTCATTAAACATTAATGGCAGTGTTTTAATTAGTCCCAAGGTTCTGGTAGAAAGCTAAGCCCTTCCTTCAATAGCCAGCAGTTACAGATGCAGTAAGTGTTAATAACCTAATATAAAGCAAACTAGGCAGGTGTACATTCCATCACCCAGAAAATAGGTCTCGTGTTGCTTTTTGATGGACTCATCAAGCTCTAAACCAAATAAAACAAACAGAAAAAACAGCGTTGTTTTTTAATATGAAGAGCTGAGTTATTGGCAGCACATAACACTGCATTCTCATAGTTTATTATTTTTCTCAGCAGTGACGGTTAATGTGCTTCCTGTTATACAGTTTGAACCTACAAATGTCACCTGGCTTAGCAATGAGGAGGAAGGAATTCAGATCAGAGCAGCGACTACTGTCAGACTTTTAGCAACTGTACTCAGAACCTAAAAGAAGAGGAAACATAAATCATCACAAGAGATTTTAAATAGCTTTGTTTCTGATATAAGTTTTCAAGCCATAAATGGACTTCCATAAAGAAGCAGTAGTATGCATAGACATTATGCAGGAATGGGAGAGGGCTGCGTATGTAAGCATGACACCAGAAAGGATTTGGTAGGAACAGCAAAGGAACAAAGTTTTATCAAATCCTGGCCTAAAGGCCAACTGGATCAACCAGCTGATTTTCATCACTCTGCAAAATGGGAGCAGTGACTTTCACTGCCCTTCCTCCCCCAACTCTCCAGCCACCACGGTTTTAGCTGGGGAAACTTTCTCTTACATGGAATCCAGTAAATCCCAAGGAAAACTAAAGATGAGATTTTTTTTAGACATTACTACGCTTCCAGGGACAGAGATTTTTCACTTTGATACTTAGTATCTCTTTCTGATACTTTTCTTTCCTGCCAAATAAATAAATAAATAAATAAAAGAGACTGACTATTCATTTCAGTAACTGACCGACTTAGGGGTTTCTGTACTTTCTAATTTAGGAAGTAAAATGAAGTTGCAAAAAGGAACCTTTTGTTTTTGTCTTCTCCAAGAAGCAAGACAGTTTTGGGTTGTGGGCTGAGATTTTCCAGTAATACAGTGTGGTTTTCTGGACTCAGCACTTCTGAAACTGAGGGAATTCTTGAAATATAACCCAACATCAGCACAATGTTGGAGCATTCTAAGACCACATTTACTGTACTTTTAGTGCAACAAGGAGAGATCTGGTAATGCAAGGGTTGGCTGTACAGCATGGTGCTCTACAGATTTTTTCCCCTGGTTTAATCTAAAAGAATTGTTTGATAGGCTATAACTAATTATTTTAAGCTCAGTTGTGCATTGGATGCAGATATCTAAGGCCTAACTTGCCATACTCATTCAGAGGCTCAAGGCCTTAAAGCTAAATTTTCAGGCAACTGAGGAAGCAGAGTGTTGTTTGTCCTGTACAATTATAATGATACAACAATTCATGCTGTAGTCAAGATCTTTAAGCTAGTAAGTTCTGTGAGAAGTAGAACAAGAAAGCTCGGAGTCTTCCAGATTTGGGCTTCTCAGATTCCTCAGGGCCAACTGAGAGCCCATTTCCGTGTAGGCTCTCCTTTACAGAGAAGATCAAGACTCTCTTCATTATCCAGCCACTGCTCCCAGAAAATTCTTAAATACTTCAATAACTTGAAGTATCTTGTCAGATATGGGTATAATAGGAAAGAAAGTTCCCAAATGATATATATATATATATACACATGCACAATACACACACCAAGAACATTTTCAAGTCTCCCTTCTTTAAGAAACCAGGCTTAAGCAGAGAATCAGTTACTATAAAGCCAGGTAATTTACAAGATAGCTGTTAAAAAGTTTGTTGAACATTTACTTAACTGTGAACTTTTAATAGAATTGTATACCATGGCATCCCAACAGCAACTTATTGAATACTCCCTGTATGTAGCGTTTAATGTCACACAACAGAACGCTCCAGCAGAAGTGAGATTTTCATCCTTTGGTCATTAGTTTTTATTAACAGGACACTACTCCATTGAACTTCAATGACACATTTTGAAAACAACTTTTATATCTACTATATTTCTTTTGGACAAAAAAATCTGATCAGCTGTGTTCCCAGCTGTGTTTTGTTTCTCCTGGTCTGCTGGCAGCCGCAACACCTTAGAAAAACAGTAAGTTATGTCAACTACTAGTATTTTCTACAGTGCAAATTACATCACCTTCCTTGAGAAACGTGCCTGAGCAGATCCTTTTTCTTGCCTTAGTCTTTCATAAATGTCCTTCACATTCCTCTTCCAATATTTGTTGTTCCTTTCTGTGGAAGCACAGTTGCTGGCATTTTAAGGAAAGGTTACACATCAAAAGAATCACTACTGGAGCTTTTTTTGTACCCCATCCCATGCTATTAGAGAGAAAATTGCATGGCACCTTTAGAGAAAAGTCCTCTAGAAAAACTACAGCCTTTGTTGCTGGTTTCAGAAAGAGAAAAGGAATTTGGAGCATAAATTGCATTGGTCATTTTAATTCTAATAAGTAAAGACATAAGGAGGAAAAAGAGTAAAAGAAAAAGCAAAACAAGGACAGTAAATTCAATATGTTCTGGAGCAAGCAGAAAGCCAGATGCCTAAATTATGCCCTCATCCCTGATCCTTAGGCAAATGTGCCCCTGACCAAATTGTTCTCTTTGCTTTCTTCTTTACAGGTCCTGAACCTTATGAAATGGCCTTGTAAGTCAACAAGCATTTGTCCTTTTAAATGTCCTCTAGAGAATATGTACCAAAGCAAACTGAAGCTGCTGGGAGCCTGCATGGTTCAAGTTTACAGGCAATGTAAGAATGAAGTATGTTAAGTCTGGGATTTGTAAGAATGAAGTATGTTAAGTCTGGATTTGGAATAATCTGGGAATGCAACTGACCAAAAAAAAAAAAAAAGTATATGTAGACACTTCCAACCTTAGGTGTATATGCTTGGAAGAGCTTAATATACAAGCTCAGCCAGCGTGTGAGCTGGCTGTTTTCTGTTTGTTTATGTGGGTTCTTTTACAGGCCCTCATTCCAGCAAGGCAATGTGAGCAATTGACTGATGTGGTCTGTTACAGTGAATCAGCCGAAAAGCTTGTTGAGGATGCTTATTTGGACTAAAGCTAGATGTCTGAACATAGAGTTGGGAGATATCTCCTACTGAAAAGTGGCTCCACTGTTCTAAAAACAGTGGCTCCACATGATCTCCTTGAGTAGTTCCAGTCTTTCTGTATAAACAAGAGGAGTAAAACTAATTCACAATCTAGGAAGGGAAACTATTAAATAAATGCTGTTACCAATGGCAAGCATATGTTCTTGGCCTATCTGAGAGCCCACTGAGGTCAAACAAAATCTTTTCATTAACTACAGTGGAGTCTCTATTACGCTCTATTAGCATGATCTGTTTAGGATTAAGCATTTCTTTAAAAACACACTGCTTTTAGTCCTGAAGCATTTTCCATGCCATGAGACTGAATAATGATTCAGCTCAGCAAAATGCTGAACAATCTATGTCATGTTTAACAAAAAGGATAAATGAAGCACCTTGCATCCTGCAGACGTGTTCCCTGCGTTTCTGTTTGTTAAGAGATCTATGGAAAACAGATTAAAAAAGCAAGCTACTTTGTGCAGGCTTAGATTTCACACAAATGGGCCTACACCATTCCTGGAAGACTTATAAGGAGGGGAGAGGGATCATAAATAAGAAAAAAAAAAAGATTAAAATGCACTGCACTACACCAGTAAAGTCTAATTCACAATTTCTAATCTGTAAACTCCCTTTAGGGTCAGTAATCAGAGCAGATAGCTAAAGCAATTGGTAATAAAATAGCTAAGTCAGGGATATCCAGTTAATATATCAGCATATTGTTGTTGGTATATAAGGAATGCTAAGAGTAGGAAATTATTAAAGCTGAGGGCAATATTTCATTTATTATTCAGCTGGGATTACTGTTTAGGAAGTCACTAATGCACACTCATAATGAATACTTAGAAGAGAGTACAGGCAGAAACATGTCTGTTACCTAAAGGAGGATGACTAGTGATGAATGTTTCTCTTACTAATCTTAGAGCCCAAACTTCACTTCAGAATGGGAGGTTCCATTTTCATGCTTAATTGCAGAATCAGACATGTGCAGCTTTTCTAGGAGCTCTTTGGGTCAGCTTCTGCTCTGAACATGGTTTGCTGACCTGCCGGTAGACTGTTGAGTTGGGAACTTCCTTCTCTTTCCTGGGATGTAGAGAAGAAAAGGAAAATAAGGGAAAAAAAAAAAAAAAAGGTGGGGGATAAAGCAAATCTTCCCCACACACTTTGTTCCTGTTCCAATGGATCTGTTTAAATAAATTCTACAGAATTTAGTCACTGACCTCTGCTGGACCAGGAAAGGCTTCAGTATGTAAAACAGTCGTAGGAGAACAGGTGGAGGTCAAATTGGAAGGAAACATACCAGAACTAGTTGATGCAATAGGAGGTCCCTGGCATGTCCAGATCCCATGGTCACACAGTGATATTCCCCCCCAACCTTGTCCTTTTTTTACTGAAACCACTTGTGGGATCGTGTGAGTACTTGGATGGGAATCCTAGACGAATAGGCAGCTGCCTCATGCCAACTGATTGGGAAATGTTAGGCATGAGGTGTGTCTACCAAAAGATCTAAATCAGGATCACAGTGCCCAACTCAGATGCCTGAAGTAAGTAGGCAGTGTCAATCCAGGGCACACATTCCCCTTCCTTAAATGCCAAAGTTGCAAGTTTTCCTACCTTTTTTCTGCTGAAACAGCTTTATGTGGAAAGGGGAATTTCTACAGTGCTAAAACTTACACAAGGACTACATTGGAGCTACTGAGGAGTACACGTCACATCCAGAAGCCCCACTGAAGGAAGGGTTGCTATCACAGATAATACCAATTTGATTAGTAAGAGGCTGAAAAGATGGATTTGGGAGAAACAAATTTACATGAAATAGGAAAGGAATTTCTAAGCATACTTTCCACCCCAGACCCAAACTTTTTAGCCCTTCACCTCCTCCTTTGTCCTGTTGTCCTTTTGTAAAAATCCAAAGCAGCATTGATCATGTTAGTACTACTGATCATTTTTCAACTCCTCCCTCTTCATGTGAGCTAATAGTTCCCAGCAAACCTCTGGGGTGATGAGTCAGTGGCACAAAGAACTGACAGACTGGATGTGGTATTTATTTTCTTCTGCTTTTTTTAAGCGTGGCATTAATCACATCCACAAGCATAGAGGGAGCAGTAATCAAACATATTGCAGCTGGGAGCTCTGAGGATATGTCTGCAAAATCTGCAGCTTCCAGTAAAAGCCATACACATTTTCATACTCCTTTTTGCTACAAGGGATTGCTGGATGTTTACTTAGCGACGCACTGTGTTGAAAGTTGAAACATTCATCTTTAAACATCAATTATCAAAGCATGATTGCTTCAAAAATCCACTGCCTAAGGCCAGGGCCTAGTAAGTGGAAAATGTAATTTCAGAAAGAGATGAGAACAAATGCTGAGCATTTTAATTGCAGGTTGGTACAAATGACTAACAGTAGAGCAAAGATTGCTTGGATATATTTGTTGTTCTTAACTTTAAATTCAAAACTTAACAGAGAGTTGCCTTCTTGGGGTTTTTTTTTTTTTTTCTGCTTTTCTTTTTGTTAAAGTCACAGAAGCTAGTGAATTTTGGAGAGGTGGTAGAAGTAGGTTTCTAAAAATTCAGGAAAAACATTTAACTAGACAGAAAAGAGTGAGAAAAAGTCATTTAGATGTATGCAAACCTGGGCAACAGTTGCAGTAGTTGCTGGACAGTTACTGTGCTCATTTTGAGCCTCACTTTGGGATGAAGAGTGCAGTAATTCTTAGCATCTATCTCAAACTTCTTCAATTCTACTGAAATCCATCTAGAACTACAAACAGATTGAGCTTGTTTCATAATAGGTAGCAGCAGCATGAAATTAAGTGGTGCTATTACTCAATATTGCCATATCCAATGCCTCAACCTGAAACTGACAGAACCATTGCAACAGCAATGGTAGTCCATTTTGATTTCCACCTTTCTGACCTTGCTGCTGGCAGACTGGGTGTAGTGCGAGCACCTCTGCAGAGCACCAGAGGCACTTCTATTCCCACAAGGATAGAAAACTCATTCTGTCCACCATCATCTTTCAGTGTTGACCATGACTGGAGGCATACAATAAATATGAGATCTAAATCACAGTCTGGTAGTCTTGAGGCTTGTTTCCTGTGTGCCCATAGGAGAGATCATAAAGACAGCATCTGTGATGGTCCTAAAGTTGTAGTTACACACTGAACCTTAGGGCTGCAGAGACTTCTGATGGTGACACACAGCTTTTCTAATGCTGATGTTCATCAGGAACCTCCAGTTTGCTTCTAGGAGTGCTCAGAAGACCTTCTGACTTCATAGCACTAAACAGCTTGGTGCCTGCCTCCCTGGGATTGAGAAACAGCATGTCACTTCATTACCAGAAAGGCCTGATCCACCAGGTATATCAAAAACATGCCTAACCTAAAGGAGTAGAGGAAGATGGTGGTGCTGATAGTTCTGGTGTCCCACCTCCTCTCCCACTTATTTTTAACTAACAGTTCTGAATTAGAAGCTGTTTCCCCAGGATTTGGGAGATCTGGTTTTGACACTCCATGAATCTTGCTGGTTCAGTCTGCACAATCCTGTTAAGTGAGGAATAGCAGACCACAGTCATTCTCACCAGCTCTGTACTGCAGACCTCTGCCTATATGCCAGTTTTGCAGAGGAGCTCATGACCATACTGTTAAGTTTGGCCCTACTGAACAGACGGGCTGCAACTGTGCTGTGTAATGCTCAGCTCAGGACTCCTCTTTCAACTCTGTGGCTGACACTTGCTATTTTCTGTGCGCAGGCTTGGTGGTATTTTTCAATTCAAAGTATGTAAAATAATAATGGGTACAAGCAGGAGGCCAGCAGAACAGTGCTGGGTCAAAGCCATGCCAGAAAAGAATTGTATGCTCTAGGAAAAGGATGGGGGCAGGGCACAAATAATGCTACACCCTAACCTGGAATTACGTTGAAGTACCATCCTGGTTGCGTGGAAATATATTTGGTGTCTTCCACATCTATTTAGTCTGTTATGAGCAAACCCTGGAGTGAACTACACGGCTCACTACACTTGGCTTTTCCCTGGAGGAAACCGACTGATTTGTTCCAGAAGAGAGCTCACACACTAATTACCACGGGCAGCATGAGTGGCCAGGAAACCTGTCCCTGGAGCAAAACAGGAGTTTGTCAAGCTGCTGGTACAGCCACACCATTTTAAAGCAATAAATGGGGCCCACAAAGTTCAGGAGAGGTACCTATGCTGAACTCACTCCAATAAGGCACAATATCAAAACTAAGCATTGTAATATATAACAACTATCAGCTGGTGAGTTCAAGTTAAAACTAACAACATTCATTTTCTCACTGTTCCTCTCTCTCACATCTCCAAATAACCCAAGTGGGTGTTGCATTTGTAGAGTGATGCCTGCATGTGTAACACAGCCTGCCAGTGTGCAGGGCATCAGGGCTTGCGGCCTGCCATCCTCCCTTCTTTTGCCAGCAATTTAGTGACCAGTTTTAGTTCTGTTATAGCAGAGGTACAGGTAGGAGACTGAGAGGAGTCTCCTATGCCTCTGTAGTTGTAGTTCTTGAATGTTACTGCTCTACAGAAAATCAGCTGCCACTGTGTTTTCTTGACTCTAAAACAATGGTCAAGGACAGAAAACATTAATTGAATTTTAATTAAGTGAATACTGTGGGGTTAATTATAGCTATTTACAGGCAGCTTATGGGATTTGGAGGGTCTACCTTCTAGTGTTTCTGCACAAAGCATTGCCTCTTCCTCTCAGCTCTAATTAGCTAATTTTTTGTTTTTGTTTTTGTTTTTTTTTTAATAGTCACCCTCCAACTGGTTGCTCAGTAGCTCCCATTTTGTTCCTCATCAGCAGTTCTCCAGCACAGCTGCTACAGTAGCAAAGCAGACTTGCAGCCTGGTTTGCAGGGAGCTGGTGATAAGGAGCCTATCAGAACCAAAACCAGGGACCCTCCTCCGAAAAAAAGAAAAACTGGAGAGGCCCAACCCAACCTCTGACATTGTCTAGAAAAGAGATTATGTAAGGAACAAAGGACATATGACCAGAAACAAGAAGGAACAGCAACATCTGAGGTTGCAGTGAGGTCAGAACTCTCCATTGACAGCTCTCTTGTTCAACTGCATGTTCTGCCTTCTTGCTTATGCAAAACACCAAGTGTTATCAACAGGAGACAAACACGTGGGAAAGGGCAGGCTGTTCCAGCACAAAGTCAGCTGCACAAGTCTGAATAATTTCTCCTCCACTCTTTATTTTCAACATACGTGTTTTTTCCTTCATGGCAAAGCCTTTTCAAAAGAAAAGAAAAGATTATTCGTGTTTGAGAATCAGCTACTTTTAGCCACTCAGTGCACATCTACACAGAGCAAGGGATCTTTCAGCATGTTGTTAACTTACAGGCACACTGTAAACACACCGTGCCCTGATATCAGGAGTTTATTCCAGCCTACTTGTCAGTGCCACTGCATGTAAATTAACAGCACCTAAGAACCAACACAGAAGAAAGCGTTGAGAGTTATTTTGTGTGCTTGGTTGTTGTTATTTTCTACCAAAAAAAACAAAAAACAAAATCAACACATTCAGCAGAAAGCCTGCTGCTTTCACTCAAGCGCATCTCCTGCTGCCTGCCAATGCTCATGAGTGAGTGGCTGCCACTGAGGGAATAGAGGGCAGGCTGGAGGCTGAGGGTTGGCAGAGGTGCAGCAGCCCCTCTGTCAGGTAGCAGCTGTGTGGGATGCTGCCTGTCTTCCCCTGCCCTTGGCAGCAGCTGGTGCAATGTGGCAGGCGTGGGAGTCTGCATTTGGCTCCTGCTGAGTTGAGGTGGGGTGAAGAAAAGAGGAAAAAGGAGGGTTTTTTGTAACCAAGAGCATTAATGTTAGGAAGGGAAAATAGGAACAGACCAAGCAACGCAGAGAGTAGGATGTCCCAAGAAAAAAAACAGCACAGATCTATGTGGTTTCTGGAGCTGGGAAATCATTACCTAAATTAAGAAAGCTTTCTTCCGTCTCAATTAATGAAATGTAAAAGCTAGGCTCTCTCTTGCAGAAAAGTCTAACTTGTCTGGCTCTTCAAATGTACTTGAAAATGTTATCCACTTCCCTTTGCAGTGAAATGGTTTCACTGCCCAGGGGCATGAAGCTGAGAGCTCTTCAGTACCAACGTGTCTTTAGGCTACCCCTGTGGGCACTGTTGCTGAAAGCTTCAGGTTACAGGGCCAAAATCCTTCAAGAATTTCCTCCAAAGAAGATAAAGTGATGTCTCTTCTTATACCGTTTAGTAGGCATTTCCAGAGAAATGTGTGTCAGGTGGCTTTTTGTTTTCCCAGCTTGTGAGATAACTCAACCATTAGCACCCGTAAATACATCACGAAGTACTCTTTACTAACATATCTGCAGTAGCACCTGCTGGAAGCACCCCTTAAAATAAATAAATAAAAATAAAAAGAGGGAATGATGTATTCAGATAGGTTTTTCTTCACATTCATGGCAAGACAAATTTTGTAATGACCCCAGTTCTTAAAGCTTTTTGTCTCCCCGAGACACAGTTCCTCATTCATCTTGCTAAGATGCTATCACATCCGTGACTATCAGTCACCTCCTCACCAGCTAACCATGGGGACAGAGCTCTAGAACTACACCAAGGGAGCACGGCTTTCTTCGCAGGCTCAGAGGGAAAGTTTGGGCCCTGTCTTACCCTGTCCTGAGCTAAGAAGGCAGTTTCCAGCTGGGAAGCAGTGCCCAGACCAAGGCAGAGGAGATGCAGACAGGCTAAGGCCGTCGGTGCCACCTGCTGGACATATGCGCAATAATTTAAGACAATTACAGGAAAGTCTTGATTTCACTACCCCTGCCCCTCTTTTCGTGTGTGTGTGTTCCTCTCCCATTTTAATCCTTACTTATACAAGACATATCTGGGATTCTGTGGGAGCGGTGCATCAGCAGCAAGATCAGACTGCATGCAGGATTTATGACTGCTGCCCAGCCCACCCTGCCTCTATGGGAAAGCACGTCTGACCAAAAAAGCAAAATACTTCCTGCTCTTGGCATTTCCTTTTCTCTGAACATCTCCGTAAAACAGCATGAGAAAAGTAAAGAAGAGGTTGTGACACACAGCTTAAGAGCTGTCTGTGGGGTTGAGGAAAGCAGGAGCACAAAAGGGGCCCTCACTAACAGCAGTGGAACCATCCCAGGTGCTCATAACTGTCCTTTCCATTAAGTACCAGCGTGCAGAGAGGAGTCTGACCCATCTTTCTGCCCGATTAGGTTTAGCAGCCATGTATGAATGCGGACATCTTGCAGTCTTTCCATGTGTCAACAGCTGTGGCACTCACAAAGAGAATTGTTCCCTTCAAAATCCAAACCACAAACTGTTGAGTGTGGTTATACCACAGGCATTCCTGTAAGCAAGGCTAAGGTTAGGGAGGCCATCTCATTTCTGAAAGATCCAAAATTACATCTTCAGTGAGCAGCAGCTGCAGCTCTGACCGTGCCCTACAGCTGTAGAGTGGGACTTGATGACTGTCTTCTAAGCAGCAAATTTGGAGAAGATGTCTCCAAGGGTTGGTTTAAAACAACAGTTAGGAGCAGCAGATCAGGTGAGAGTATGAAAAGTATGAATGGGTAGAAAGCAAGGAGTCAAAAGGAAAAGACCCAGGGATGATGAAGGAGGAAGCAATGGAAAGTTACGCTGCAGCAAGGCTCCTTTTGCCCCAAACTAAAACAGAGTGTAAGAAACATGGATTAAGTGGAGCTTGAAGCTGGCAAATGCTTGCAGCAGCCACAAACGTGCAGCATCTAAAGCAAAGGCTGTCAACCCAAATCAGCTTTTTTTAGGGACTACTGCAACATGGGATGGTGGCATTATGGGCAAAATGTCTGACAAAGTGACCAGGTAATGAAATGTGATCTTAATGATGTACTGTATGGAAGCTATTGCTTCTCCATACCACAAATGGTACTTGTTTCCATGTCAGAGATTAGGGCACAGCAGTGATGTGGAGCCATGGCTATGGTCCCAGAAGGGTGTAGCAGTGGTGGAGCAATGTATTTATTTCAGCAACTGGTGGAAACATGAGCAACTTGAAATATTTTTTCATTACATTTATTATGAATCTGTCAAAGCCTTCCTTTAATGTGCACATCATGTAATGATAAACACCAACTATGCAGTGATTAAAGACACGCTTTGGCTCTGAAATCTCTGTGTGGGGATAACTTAAGCTGGTTTCAGCTGGTGACCCAGCTAGGCTGCCAGTTCTTAGAGTGGGACTCCAGTTCTGATACTCCATGTCAGCTAAGTTGCTAGCTAGCCCAAATTTAGGTACTATTACTGCTTTTTTACAGAATAGCTTCATGGGATTTCTTTTAATGTAGATTTGTTGAAAATAGCAACAGACTACTTTGCAGACCTGTGTCCTCTGAGCAATTGATAACATTTCACTCTCATCGAAATCTAATTCTACTTGCCAGGGCTTAGCTCCCACAGCTCTCTGGGAAGAGCACTGATAGCTCCTACCTGGCGTCAACTTCAGCCGGATCTGGAACTCTGAGCTCTACAGAAAGCGATTAACAGGCCAGTGCTCTGCTCTCTGGCACTGGTACTTGACAATGTTGTACACTTTATAACAAAGGGGGTCAGTGATGTCCTTTCACACTCTCTTACACTACAACACTTGCATATCTACACATAAACATTTTATAAGTTCCCTTCTGTACTGATTTTAAAAGCATCTTTAGCATGCAAGCAGCTGTTTAATGTATTTTGACCCCACAGCAGGGCATTTGCATTAGTATTCCCACTAGAACATTTGTTCTTTCATGTCCATGCATTAAGGCCCTGTTTAAAATCTGTCCGTGTCCCTAATCTCCCTGGAGAGCTTTTCCTGAATATTCAATGCCAGTCCACAGCCTGTGACAAAAGAGGGAGGGAAAAGAGACAGAGAGCAGTGTTTATGCATAAAGTTCAACAGCCTTTTCACGTAAAAAACATACAGACAGAGAAAAGCACCTCAACTACAGAGCCTGGTATGTCCACAGCAAAGATCTGACAGCATGTGCAGTTTTTCAACTTAACTGATTTACAATAAGGGCATAAGGTGTCAGAGCTCCAGATGCACCCGTTCAGGCAGCCAGGGACATAAATAAAGTACAAGAGTAAGCTCTGACTCCAACCTGGGTATTACAGAAATGTGTTGAAGGCCTAACAACTGTATTTTGCTGTCTCATCTTTTACCTGTGTAACAAAGTAAATGCATACAGCAGCTTACTAGCTCCTTCAGTTCAAAACCTGTGTGTTTGCTCCTATTTGCTCCTGTGAAGATGCAGCTAATTTAAGCACTGAGCAAAATCCTACCCCCAAGGGAAGTTGATGGCAAAACTCCCACTGGCTCTAGCAGGCTCTGGATGTTGCTTAATGTAAATGCAACTGTCCAAACTTCGACTAACAGCACAACAAATACTATAATCAAATTTCTATTCTTTCATCTGCAGGTCTGTTGTTGCCCTGCAGCTCTCATGGAAGAGCAAATCAGTGGCACAGCGGCTGCCATTCACTCTGCAGCCTCTCACCATGCCCACATATAGCGTTCTTCTGTGAAGGATGAGAAATCCTCATCTGAATTTGGAATAAACATCAAGGCATTTCATCAAGCATTACCTTTGTTTTGCTCAATCTATGTGCTATTTTAGTAAACTTCTTATGAAGCAGAAATCTGGAATCCTGAATTTAAAAGAGAGTGAATGAGGTAGCAGAAAATTCTGACTTTCAAATAGTTTGCCAGTTGAGAAATTAATTTTTCCCTCATACAGAGGCTTCACCATAGTCATCCAGACTATCTTCCATGAACATGAGGATTCTTTCTGAAGCCAAATTGATGTTTGTGCAGATGACAAGGAAATTTTACAGTCCATTTTACCCCTGATGAGTGCAGTTAATGCTTGCTGTTAACTGAATACATACACACATATATACACAAACAGATATGCATATACATGTATGCTAAGAAAATATTTCTGACATGTTCTGATAAGGAATTAAATTGGTGAAGGCAGATTTCTGGCCTGAGCAGATGCTAGGAATAGGTCCCCAGAGCTGCACATTTGGCTGGCTTTGGGAAAAGCCAAACCAAGCCACACATCTCCAGATAAGTATTTCTGGAAAATCAATTCTTCTGTGTCTTTCTTAATCTTTGACAAAGTATACCTGCTCACCAGTACTACTTAGCTTAAAAGACAACCATTTGGGTGGGCAAATACAGCTTGGATATTGTGCATGCCCACTATTTGCCATGCAAACTCAATACCTCATTGCACAAGTATCTGTCCTTTCAGGATTCAGGTCCTCTTGTCAAAAAACAGACTTGGCATTAAGTGTGTTAGACTCATTCCATTTCAGAACCAGGGAATATTTTTTTCCTCTCAAGGTAGGATCTAAAACAGGAATTTCCAGCACTAACAAAGGGGGAGGATAAGCTTAAAGCAAGTTTGTTCTGTCATTGGCAGGGCTCTGCTGTTTGTTTACCCCTTTTAGACTGGGTCTTCCTGATTCTTTTTCTCCATTTAATGATTACATAACCAAGCTGCCAAAAGGAAGCTGTCTCATTTATCTTAGAAGCACTGTGCCATAGTCATAGGAGGCTCCTGTTCAAGACAAAGCCAAAAAGTCTGCTTTTAGGAATGTGCTGGGCTGTAATTCTGAAGAATGCATTTATTAGCTGTTTTCATAAGCCACAAATCAAGGCACAGCTCCCTTCAGTGCTTGCCTCTATGAATCATGAGCCTTGTAGTACATGGCCATCATACACTGTTTCAGAAATAAAAGTGTTTGTTCAATTTTAGAACACTCCAGTTCACCCCTCTCTTTCTGCAACTGCTGTTTAGTCTCAAACCAGAAAGAAATAACTCCGGAATGACACATCCATTTAATGTCCTCTCAGTGTCCATCAGACTCATATAAAAGCATCATGGTGAGTTTCTAAGTCTGACAGTTGCTTTAATTAAGCAACATTTTCCTCTCAATATCTGGCTACTTTGCAAAATGAGACAGCTAAGCAGAACAGGCGCAGAACAGCCAGTTGTGTGACATTTTTAAATTTTTGGGGAAGTGGGTAGAGGTTTACCAGATATCTCTTATTTCAAAGTAAGAAAAAATAAAAAAATGAAAGCAACAATGGCCAGCTCTGTAACAAACCACAGGTCAGTCGATTTCAATGGCCTAAGGTTAAAACTGGCCTCCAGCTAGCTACACGCTTATCCCACAGGTATTAAACAGGAAAATTCAACAGCTTAAAAATAGTTACAGTTATGTGACTTACTCTTGTAAAAGGTTTTTTTATCATGTACATGAAGGTTAAAAGCTTTCCTCCTTTGAAATGTTATTTCTGTTTGACACTTCCTCTATAGCACAGCAAGTCTGTTTTTCTCTCTTGCACAGGCTGTGGGTTGAGTTTTGTTTTGCTGTTTTGTCCTTTTTTCTTTCACAAATCAAGCTGTCAGCAGCACAGGAAGTACATCTGTAACTGGGACACATAAGGACTCTGTTCTGAGACTGCATTGCTGCCCCCTCTAAAGTCACCCTTGGAAACGAGAGCACTTGAGAATATCATAGTGCACAGTGAAAAGCTGTTTGCCTTCCTCAGCTTACTTGTTTGAAAAGATAAAACATAATTCAAGTAAAAAGCCCCAGAGATTTGAGATGGTAAAAGTACGTGCAGTCTCAGCTGATCTTCCTGCTACTGCTGCCACAACCTCTAAAGAACACTGAGTGAAAATCTGCTTTGGTGAGGACAGCTCTTTTGGCCTAGGAGGTAAATCTCGTTTTCTTGGCCTGATATGAAAGCCAAACTATAATCTGTGCTATTCTGCTGCTACCACAACCACACCCGATGCTCAGAGCCCAGCCCAGCACTGAGAGCCAAGCTGTACACTGCCAGCAGCTGCATGAGCTGCTTCAACCAGCTGGTACCTGCCTGGGGTATCCAGCCCCAAGCTCCATCCCCAGATGCCACACTTGGCCACCAGTTCCCAAGTGGCACAGGCTCCCCAGCCCCACTGATCCCCAGCACCAGATGCACCGTGCTCAACAGCCTGGCCATGCAGTGACCTGTTCAGCTGCAGAAGCCACACTGGCAGCTCTGAGTCATACGTTGCATGAGGAGCAGTTCCTGAACACACACTGGTCTTTCCACTCTGTCCTATGAAAAGGACATGAAAGCTTTTGGCTGTGCAGAAAAAGGACCAAAGCGAGCTGTAATTAACTGTCATGACTACAAAGGTGAGCAGTTTCTGCACTTGCAAAAAGAATCAGAGGCAGCTGAGTTGAGAAAGAACTGCAGCAGAACAAGTATTTGCCTGGGAGCAAACATTGCCAGAGTGCTTGCTTTTAGAGTGAAAGGCTATGTTGGTAGGCTAGAGCTAACTACTAAACAAATAGATCACCCTGCAGTGGGCTGAGGTACACTGCATGACCCTTCCTTCAATCTACTGACCTACAGACCTACCAGAGTGCTTTTCTTCAGAAACTGAAAAAATAAAAAACCCGAAGAATTTTTCCTACATAATCTGTTCCGATCTTTTTGGCACCATTTTTTCCTCAGGGTAATAGGAATGAATCTTGTATGGAAAAGGAGCCTAAAAATGCCCTACTCGCTTCAGCATGAGATGCTTACATTCAGAGTGATCATGCGGTTTGGAAAGCAAAAATAAATGAATACATTAGAAGTTTTATGGTAAATCAACATGTGACTGTTAACCCTTATTCATGTCTCAGCCAGGACATTCAAGCTGGAGTGCACGACATATCCCTGTAGTTTCTAACGCTTTAACAGCACTGCAGCCTTTCAGCTTTGTGATCTGGCCTGCTGCTAGCAGCATGCTCTGTCACCTGCCACACTCTATGTGCCACTGACTTAAAATACCAGCGGGGACGATGAACGCATGCTGCCCATGTTTTGTAAGAAACAGAGGAAAAGGGCCAGGATTCAGAGAGTGTTTGTTTGTTTTTTTTAAGGCAGACAATGTTTACACTGAAAATTTCAAATAAAATGTATTCTGATAATCACCAGAAAAGTAACTATATCTGATCTGGAAACACACATGAAATTACGAGTTTTTTTTTTTTTTCTACATGAACTGCTTTACACTGATCATACACTTAGGGGATTTGCCATGGATTAAAGATTCATTTGTCAGCTGCCGTGTCCTTTAATAAGCTTCTTAACATCTACACTGACAGAAGCAGTGTGTCCCCAACTTAGCAGACCAGGCTGTCTCTGCCTAGGCTTCACTGCAGCGCCAGGGAACTGGAAAAAGTATTAAAGGCAGTGATTCTTTTGCCCTCTTCCAGGAAATAATCTACTAAATAGATTTGTTTCAAACTTAGCTTCTGTGGAGTGGACAATAAAAGTATTAACTAGATTTCCAGCAGCTGCACAAAGTGCATGTGGCTCTTCATGCACTGCTGAGGAGAAATTCATATACCAAAAACCTCTGTTGCACTGGGCTGTCGCATGGTCTTGTATTTCCTGCCTTAGATCAAGTCCACGGAAAGCTTCTTCTTGGACACTTAGTCAGCCCTGTAAGTATGCTCTTGTTAAAAAAAAAAAAAAATCAGACAGCAACAGTACCTCCCACAGCTAGCAGAGCTGTTCCCTAACCCTGTCAAGTCATCTCAAAGTCTGTTTTGCACTCTCACCTGTAACATGCAAATGCAAAAATTCTTTCACCTTTCAAGGTGAGTATTTTTCTCCTCTTTAATTGGTTCACTTCTTAGGACAGAGGGCTGTCCACATACTTTCCCACAACCAAGCATTGCTTTACTTCACAGCAACTTTTGGTTAACAATTACTGAGAGGCTGAATACTTTTTGCTTAACAGTATTTATAGTTCACACCGATGCAACACAGACCAAACAGATTCTCACATTGGACTCTTAGCTTCACCTGGCTTCCATCCTCCTATCTTTCTGTGTTCTGGGCAATTCCAGGCAAGATCTTTGCTGGTCTTACACATTTTATACAATCTTACACTGCAGAGCCATGCAAGTAAGGAAGTGTAATAATAATACTAACTGCTTAGTTTTGACAGGACAGCTATTTTTACTGGATTGCTTTTCTGGCATAGCACTTAAAACACCAAATGATTTGACACCTGTAATTTTATACTTGGAATAACACTAGCTATTCATACTTCTTTTGTAAAGTAAGATAAAAGCAAACACTGCATGTATTCTCATTCCAGTGCTGCTGTCTGGCAACTATTTGCCTAGGGGGGAAAAAAAAAAAAAGAAAGAAAAAAGTACTGTTACATTGCAGAATATGTGGAAAAGTAAAAGCTATGGAAATTATTAAGTATTTGACTTATTCCCCTGCTAGCACTATACTCTTTTCTGCAGCATGTTTCAGTGTTGCATTCAGTCTGGTTTTACAAGTTTCACATTACTTTCATTTATACCTTTACTACAGCACTGAGTCCAATGCTGTTTGATACTGCTTATTTTCCTCACCTTTAACTGTAAGTCTCAGATGTAGATGAGCTGTTCACGTAGTCTGCTCCAAAACTACTGAAAAAAATCTGGACTTCTTTCACTGATTTCCACAGGCTTTGAATCAGGCTCACAAAACGGAGAATACATTTAATGTAAGACTAAGCAGGTTACAGAGAGCAAAGCAGAAAGAGGATTAGCTGTGTACAATCCAAAGTCGTATTACCTTGCATGCTTCAGAAACAACTGGCTAGCGCACTTTCACTTTCACAGGAAGGAACAGCCAGATTCATTTCTGGTGCCCCGACACTATGTCAGCACCACTATGCCAGCAGCAGATTTGATCTACACACTACCCATTGGCCTCATTATAAAAGGGATTTGTCCAAACTGGATGTACCTAAATGTATTTTTTATAAATACAAAAACAACACGCAAATACTTTCTGCTTTCCAATTGAAGTTTAGCTTTTTGGAGAGATTCCTGTGAAAAAAAGGATCAGGACAATGTATTTTGTATCTTTCCTCTATTTGGAAAAGATGGACTCTCTTCCCTCTTCAGAATCTAAGATGCATCATATTTGGTTTAAAAGACATACACTTAAGCCTTCACCAAAACAGATTGGCAGCCCTAACTTCTAATACAAGCATACTTACAGAACACTGACACTTCAACACACATCCACTGTGTGTGCTTTGGTTGTATGACTTCTGAAAGCTAGAATGTTTAGTCAAGAATTACTTTATCAGAGGGGTATTTACTCTGAACAATACACCCAAACAAAGATGGTGGTGTGCAGTTGTTCTTCCCCCTCTTTCAAGGCTCAGAGCAAATCATGTCAGTGATGTTTTCAGCTGCTGAGAATGCTTTAATCAATCCGACTTTTCTGCTGTCTCTGTTCGCTGTGGACAGGGGACTTCATGGCACTGCTTTGTTGTATTGTACAATTATAGCCTATGTTAAAAGTACGCCATCAATGGATGAACAGTAGGGGTGAGTGTCAAGCACATGAGAATGTTCTTTTGACATTCTGCACTCCTCCACGGGTGGCAGACAAATGTCTAAACTGTTTTGTTTATGCACTCAAGTCTTCGATCATATCTCAGACATTTTATTTTTAGCACATTTCATTTTCTGCTCTTTTACCTCAAATCTAGCTAGATGTTATGTAGTTGAAAAAAATAATATTTTATATATATATATATTTCTATTTAGAAAAAAGATATAATGGACTAGACATTCTCTGTGGCAGTCATCATAATCTTCTCAAAATTTTATTTAATTTCAAAAGTTTCCACAATACATGTGATTTCCTGTAAAAGCATGACAAAGAATATTCCTGATAACTCTTCCAAAAAGTGTGACTTTTAAGCAGGGGTGTAGTGAAAGCTGTGAATCCACTCACTCACATTTTCAACGACTGACAAACCTATCAACAACAAGGGTAAGGACAAAGTAGTGCCTCTGTTCTATAAAAGAAGGAAATCAAATGACCATTTCTCATACAATTAAGCTGAACTAGTAAGCCACTGCTGCCAGAGTTTGAGGACAAGTCTCTCAGTCCTCAATGGAAATGTGAGAAATGTCATGCATTTCAGCATCATGAATTTTCCTGCTGCTGTGGCCATTACAAAACAAATTCTACCTTAGGAATTTACTTCAGGTCTAGACACCTGTGAAGAAAATAACTGTAAAAGGATAAGAGGCTATGTACTAATGTGAGAATCCACCCTTTTCTTTCCTTTGTATGACATTAGTTTCTAAAATTAATTACTTGCATACCTTATCAAGACCAATAATATTTGTTAGGTGCTTTGAAATTCTGATGGAAGACATCATACTAGTGTGCATTATGACTAACAGAGCAAAAGTGATGCCAATGGTGTTGCTCAAGCAGAGTGCTGGAGGGGTATCTACTCAGCTTCTCATTTAAAATAAGGAGTGGAGATGAAGAAGTTTAGGAATGCATTTTAAGATTCAGTTTATCCCAATGGAAGAGAAAGAACCCAGGAAGAGTGCTACAATAGTTTTCAGAGAAACTTAACTATGGAGTGTGCATTTATTCCTAGAAAATAAGATAAGCTCTTACAGTAAAACCCTGGCTCCAGTCTAGTACAGGGAAAATATATTATCAGTTCCAATTAAGTGCAGATTGCATATTAGAACTAGCTTTTCTCATAATTTCCCAGAGATTTATCCAGCAACCCATACACAAGTTCTCAGCTTGCACGGTTGCTTGTTTACAGTTTAGGTTCAGGAAACGGCCTCATTAAACTGCAGCATACTTACCGTGTAAAAGCAACCTCAAATCATCTTTTTACTGTACCCCACATTTAGAGTAAATCTTTCCATTCCCTTAATGAATTGGAACCTCATCTACCTATATAAGTTGGTGGCAAAACTCCAACTAAATTGAAGCAGAGTGGAGACCACTCTGTAATAAGTCATTTCGTAATTAAAGGAAGAAGAAAACATCCTGTGTTTAACAGTGGTTGTAATACATATACAACCCAAGATTCCAGCTCATTTATTCTGAAGTCTGTTGAATGTGTAGTTCATTCCTGACAGTAGAGAAAACAAAGCAACTTAAGTTCAGGCAACGTTTATTTTATTTTTTTTTTCATGCAAAATGGGTAACACTTGTGTTCCAAAATTAGTCCTCAATGCCTAACAAGATAAAGGCCGGAAGAAGTGTACTCCTATCCACTCTAGGGTAAGGCAGAGTTAAGTAGTGCATTTTCCAACAGGAAGTCTTGCACCTGGGGAGGCTGGAAGGAGAAAGGCTATAGAAAGTAGCAGGTGATAGACAGTAAGAGTTGAAAAAAGATATCTGGGAGCTTTCAGCATCAAGAAGAGTCATTTTGCTGCTGGAGTCTTGTGTAGAAAAATATATATCACAGCCTAAATGGGTGACTAGCCCTTGGGAATTAGCTCATATTAGCTTGGGAATACAGGTAAACAGCCTCTAGCTTATGCATGCAGCTGGAATAAATTTGTATGTGAGAAACTGCACTTTAGCTGTAAGTAAGTCTCCTTGCTTTCTGTGAATGACCTTACTTATTCTGGAACGTGATGCTTTATTGTCTCCTGTTATGTATATGGCCATGGTACCAAAGGGGGGAAGTATCTGCTGGGGGAAACCCTAGGGTGGACACTCTTCTGGTTGGCCACCATTGGTGCTGAGAACCTAGAGGAGACCAACTGGCCAGCTGCTTGCAGTAATGTCAGTACTTCTCTACTAAACTTTCCTCTGTGTACGTTCTTCAGGACTGGTAAACCTTGTGCAGAACTGTTGGCCCTTTTGCATTACAAGTCTACAGATACTTCAGGCAGGAGACTAAATGTGCTACGATGCAAAATTTGTTTGTGTTAAAGGGATTGAAGCCTGTTACTTTGTGTATATGAGGCCCTTGGTAAGCTTTTACTCACTGTTTTTATGAATAACACGTTATGGCTTCTGTTGAGTATCTTTTAGTGTATTCCTGTACTGCATAGGGGATCCTGGAGGTACTACTTACTGCAAATCATCTCTTATGGTAGGCTTTGCAGATATGCCACTTGTAGTGATGTAAGACTACAAGCCAGCACTTCTAAAGCAGTAATGTGTCTGTGCAGTTGCCTAGACCAAATGTAAAGATAAGAAAACCCTAATATTATACACACAAATTTGTAACTGCAGCTCTAATACTTGTGTTCAGTTCTCTGCTTTCTATTTAACAAAAGGTTTTCTCAAGCTTCTTGCACCATCTCATGCTGTAGCTGTGTGTGCTGATAGTTGCTTTCCAGTCCTAGTGGAATAGCCAGCATCATTCTTCCATCTAAGCTCAGTAGTCAAAATGGTTTGGCATATGACCTAGATCATGTTGCACCACCTCTAATTCCCTAAGGGGATTGATGGTAAAGGGCCAAGGCAGAAATTCAAGCCTAAAGCTTTTATTCACTGCAAGTTAACTGGCTGATATCCAAAGTCATATGAAACAGTGCCATGTCACTTCTTTAGACAGGCAAGTATCCTCCTTCCTCAGAATATTCATTACTACCACACTTGCTGGACAACCAGTCCCATCAAACGTGGTAAATGTTTATCTGTGGTCTGCCTTTTACTGTGGCTGGAAATAATGATGGAAAGGAAGGCAGCATAGAGGAAAAATGATTGTCTGCTGCTTGGCAAAGATTCTTACAGGGAAGACCTCTGAAAAGATGCTTATGTTGTGCTTTAGAGAGAGTTCATTTTGTGGAGAGGACAAAAGAAAATGATGTATGAGATCAGAGAATACCACACAATCATTGTGTGCAATTCAAAGATTTAATTAGTGATGTCCACATGGAACTAACGGTATATGAAAGACTTTAAAGACCAAAAAAAAAAAAA
>VXAB01009952.1:302747-315804 GCA_013399175.1 Odontophorus gujanensis
GACTGAAAAAAAAAAAAAAAGCCAGCCAAGGTTTATATGACTTGTTCTGCTCACTGGAGGAAACAGACTGAGAGCCTGTCTACACTGTTTCTGGCTAACTCTGGCTTTCTTGTACTGATGTACTGACTCATACTTACTTTTATCTCTGGTAGGTTGAAAAGCAGCTCAGTAGTAATATATTTAAAAAACAACAAAACCAAATTAAATAATAATAATAATAATAATAATAATAAAACAAAACCACTACACCTGTATGAAGAGCAGCTGAACTGAATTCCCTCTAAGCACATCTAATCAACTCTTATCACTCTACCTAGCATGTTTTCCAGAGTTGATACTTGCATCCTCCAACCTTCTAACTTAGAATATTTCTGTGCCTTGCTTTACTGTTAATGTTACCTTTACGGTTCACTTATGCCACTAACAAGCCAGAAACTTGGTTTGCTGTTAGTTTGTCTCTGACAATCCTTGCTTGCTTTCTACCTATAACCCACCAGGGAGAACATTTGTTAAACAGTCTATTCATCATTATTTACAAATGTATCTGCACACCTGAGAATGTTCTTCTCTCCCAGTTCCTGAGTACCCAACATACACTTCCTACCCTTGGGTGAATAATGTTCCACATTACATCAAACCAAACATTGTTCAGATAAGCCTATCTCTTCAAACAGTCTAACTCTGTGTACCAACCCTTGTTTACACCTTCAATTTGTGGTGTTCACCAACACCACGCAAATACTCCTGCAGAGGACTAAGAGTAGGAAGTACTGAGATTTTGCCAGTGGTTCAAACTTCCCAATGTGTGTTCCTGTTCCCTATGGGTTCTTCTTCTGTGAGAGTTGAAATATATCAGTTTCTAAGTAGCTTAACACTAAGCTGATATCTTACTGTTATTGCTAGCTCTATCTACATCAAGAAATAGTACAGGTCTGCAAATCAAAATATCCTGTGCTGAGGGCTCTATTCCCACCATGAGGGCTTTGTGTGTCCATGTAGTTGGGACTAGTACCTGCCTGCTCTCAGGGACTCTCCCACCCATGCAGTGTGGGAGGGTGTAAGGCAAGCTCCTGAGGTGCAGCTTCTGGTGGTCCATCTGAAAACTTCATGGTCAAGCCAACAATCTGCTTAAAAAGCACATTCTTGGCTCTAGCTCATTTAACATCATCAAAGTGAGCATCAGCCCTAGTAGTGAGATACAGACCAACACCTGCCAGACAGACTGGGAGACTGCTGCTGGCATTAATGACGTTAATCTGCATCTGGAGCACGCACACAGGGATGTGGAAGATTTCTATCTCTTTGTTAGTTAATAATGGGAGAAGCTTACAGAGCTGTTCTTCAAAGCAGATACAGCTACAGATATGAAAAAGGAAAACATTCCCCGTTCACGTGCCTCCAGTTTGATCTCTGAGGGGCCTAATAACATGATGGCAGAATCCATTTTTAGCTAAAGGATATTAAGCCTCACTGTGTTTATTTCAGTGATTAAAAAAAGTAAGTTGTTCTTATAACTGATTTAAGTGAGAAATGCAGGGAAGGAACAAAACAAAACCCACCAAATTATCTGCATATGCAGAGTACTCTGAGATATCTCCAGAAACAGGGACTAGGACGTTTTAGCTTGTGTTATGCTGCACAATCATTTAATGAAAATATGTAAATACAAAGAAAAGCGACTTACCCAACCCTGGGGGAGATGGAGTTTTAAATGTGACTGTTATTACTGCTGTGCAGTTCTTAAAGAAAAAAAAATAAAAATAAAAAAAAATAAAACAGCCCTATGACTCCAACATATCTTCTCACATTCTACCATGTCTTCTATCACCTAACTACATGCTCTCTTACCAGAGCAGAAAGTATCCCTGGAACACACATAAAAGCAAATGTTAGTGAAAGTAATTGGTGAGACTAAGATGTAACACTGAACTGACAACTGTTAATAAGATTTCAAGTTCTCCTGTGTAACAGGTACACTCTCAAATCATTTTTATTCCACAATATACTGAGCAGACAAAAATAAGACTGCATTTTCAAGCTCCCACATTAACTTTATGGTCATGAAACTGGTTTATTTACAGAAACCAAGAAACAATGCAGGCGTTTTCTACAGCCTGCTCACAACTCTAACTTCTATACTAACAGCTCTACAGACAACAACTGAGTTCCTTCTTCCTCTTCTGCTTGAATATGTAAGCATATCAAATGTGCACATCAGCTGTTGACTTCTGTTTTGTGGCACTTGTACAGCTGAGAGTTGGACAAGCAGTGGGGTGTCTCAGCAAAAAAGTAGGTGAGACCTGATGTGTCCTTCAGACCTGTGTCTCAAGGTCAGTTACGGTTTTCAGAACAACCTCAGGTAGGGCTGCTACCGCATGACCCTCAGAGCTGCTTTAAGGGCTGGCCTGCAAACTTTCATAGGTAAGCCAGTCTGAGTAAATAAGAGAATGTTATGAAATACTGCTCAAGTGGAGCTGAATACGTCAGTCACATTCACCTGTGCTAGTTAGACTGTGCCAGGTACAAGCCAAGTGCTGGAACAGCCACATTGCTGGGCAGGGCATGTGTGTGCCTCTCCCTCTGTGTAAGCAGTAGCAGTAAAGCTACTCTAGGTATAGTGAAAACAACTGCCAGCATCAAATATTCCTCCTGCTTGACCTCATGCTGTGGTCAGGTCTGTGTAGGTAAGTATATTGCTCCTTCTGCTCCTCTGGCATTGAGTCAAAACCTGGAAGTTTGTATCAGTGCTTTCTCAGTCACGTTTCCCCATCAATAGACACACAAAGCCTTTGACTTCTAGGGAATAACCAGCTTTAACTTCAGAACTGCCACAGGAAAGTAGTACTTAGAGAAAGTTGTAATGCATCGATGAAAGATTTGGGTTTAATTTTTATAATCCTGAAAACTAGCTAGTTTATTGCTCTAATTTCAGTCAAAACTAAGGGTCAAAAAGGTGTAGCATAACGGTGCATCTAAGTGCAGCTCCGAGTTTCTGCTGGAAGGGGCAGCAATAGGGTACATCACGCCCAGAAAGCTCGGACACACTGGAGCACCAGCGGGTGCCCACGGCTGCCACAAAGCTGCAGCCAGCCGTGCCGCTGGGGCAGGGGAACGGGGCCATCTTGCTGTCGCTGCCTGCTACTGCTCCAGCACGTAAGGCTGCCTCAGGGAGGCTCGCTCTTGCTTCAGCGCTTCAGTTCATCAAAAACTGCCATTAAAAGAAGCAATCCCGTCCACGCTTTTGCACCTCGAGCTGCGTGCTCTTTTTGTGCTCCGCGAGCTCGTGCAATTAAGGTGACTTAATTCAACCAGCAGCCGTCCCCACCCCATTCACGGCAGCGTGGGTCGCGGGGGGCCGCAATGGCAGCGACCTGCGGCGCTGCGGGGGTCGGCAGGGGGCGCTGCGGGGCGGCGGACGCGAGGCGAGGATTTTATTTTTATTTTATTTTATTTTATTTATTTTTTTTTATTGTACCACATAAGCCGATGACCCTGCAAGAGTTTATTTAGCAGGCTTTCTAGGGCTGCAACAGATCAGCACTTAGGCTGTAGCCTTTGTAAAGAGCACATACGTGTTGTTCGATTACAGGATCGTGACTGTCAGCTCACAATAGCCTCGATTAATGTAAAATTAAATGGTGACTGTACCAGCCATTTGCTCTCCTGTTATTTCTCACTGCATCACGCATACTTTGATTTATACCCCATGCTTCTGACTGAGATGCTGAACTTAACATTCTTCTCTGTAGTGCTGTGATGCCAGTTTGTTATCCAAGTAGTTTCCAACTTCTTATTTACACTTTCTGGCTTGCCATTCTGATATAGTGGAATACTACATGCTATTTGGAATTCACCCCAAAACAATTTGTTTGTTTGTTTGTTTGTTTGTTTTTCTTTCAGGGGCTTCTAGTGTTGTCAGGTGAGTCTTATCACCAGAATAATTATTATTTTTTGCATTGTTTATGTGTTCCAGACCAAATTGGAAAGTGAGAGATTGCTAGATTGTAGCTGAAGTTAGTTAATACATCTGCTACCTGCTATGATTCATAACATTTCTGGGACTATGGGCATCAGCAGGGAGAAACATGGCATGAAATGACAACAAAATAAAACAATGTGCAGATTCAACAAAAAAATACTGTGAGAAATATGGCACAGCTAGGAAAGAGGGCGGTAGCCCATACTAGTGGGAACTCATCCTATGCTCACACCAGTAAAGCCGGTTAGGAGGCTGTTTTGCGTGCAAAGCTGCAGGCTTTTTATTCTTCTTTCTTTCCTCCTGCCTCTCTGGTAACATTCCTTCTTTATGAAGTCATTTACCTTTATGTTCATGAGAGACATGACTCCAAGATACCTAGTTACTCTCTGTAAATTTCAGACCTGAAGAAGGATTTTGGTGCTAGACCCTTGTCCACAGTTCCCAGCCTAACTACCCCTACAGGCTGTGTCCTTACTAGTTTACAGTGGTGGAAGCTCTACAACATCCACCCAGTGTTGTTGATTATTCTTATGTTTTGTGTGTGTGTATTGAAAACCTCTTCATTATTTATAGACATTTTAGTTCTCTGCTTTCCTATGGAAAGGACAGACTGTTGAAGACATTTGTATACCAGAAGACCTACAGCTATGCTGGGTGCTGTTTGCTGCTTCTCCAAAGTCAGTGTTTTCCTCTGTCACCTCCCAAAGACCCCAGCTTCTCTTGCCACACTGCCTGATCATCTCACAGCTGCAAATGGTCACTCCAGAATCCAGGTTCCATTCCAATTTTTCAAAGAAGCAGCTCCCTCATTCCCTAATCTTGCTGGGGTCTGGACTCAAGTGTTGCATTTGTTACCTAATCACATGAACAAATAAACAAACCTATGGCAGAGCACACTGGAGGCAAACAGCAAGCAGTGGTGCCGGAAAGTGTAGTTACCCAAGAAGTTTAAATCAACCTAAATGCTGGAATTTCCAGCATGCTGTGAAGAAGCAGTTTCTGCACTCCTGTTCTGCCTTCTGTTGCCATTCTCAACCCTGTTTTGGAAGCTGATTCATCAGGAAAATAGGGATTCTTTTTTATGTGGCTAATTATGAGATCAAATAGTTCCTGGATACTATAGAACATGCGACTAGCATTATTGCTGAAGTCAAAAACTGATCTACATCTGCCTCTAAACAGTCCACATGCATTGTTTCATATATATTCTGCTATTCATTATGGTTTCCTATCATGTGCTAATTGATTCTTTATGCTAAACATGCAGTCACATGCTAGTTATTAGCTATCCCACATGTTGAACTTGCTTTGTGTATCTTTAAATGCCTTACATCCTGGTCTGCCAGTACTTCTATATGCAATACAACACATATGTTGCCGACCTTCATTCATGCTTTGATGTACTCTAAACTTCCTGCTCATCAGTCCTGTAAGTAATTCTTTAGTCACACTCTGGAGCTCCTTGTTGCAGTCATGTAATTACTGTAATTAGAACTGATGATGGGTAGATCTGTGCCTTGGCCACCTTGGACCACGGTTCTACAGAGTGCCTGAGAGGGAAAGAATTTTGAAACATTCTGTGATGGACTTGAAACATTCAGCATAATCATGTCAGTATAAACCCCATGTTCAGATAATGATCTGTTAAACCATAGAGGTTTTGTCTCTGTTAGGACCTTGTAAGTGGCTCGGATAACATAGATAACATGAGTAGAAAAGCACATAAGGAGGCTAAGCGGGTTCCTGACTACTTGTTGGTGAGGAAGTTAGCTGTGTGGAAGAAATGAGTGAGAAAATCTCAAAAGAAAGTTATACTGCATACCGTTATAATCCCATCCTGCAGAATTTTAGAATAAAGAAATTAGGAGAAATAAAACTGAACTTTTAAGCCTGTTGGGAAAAGACAAACTATGCTATTACTTCTTACAGCCTGACTTAAGATTTACTGGAAACAGATTGAATAGAGCATGCTCAGGTGGAAAAGCATATTATTACTGATTTCGTCAGAGTTATTTCTACTTTACATCTGGCCTAATTTATTCCGAAGTTTTTTGTTTGTTTGTTGGTATCTCCAGTCTGAATTTGACAGTTTTAGGTGTCAACATGGTCTGTAAATGCCCCACATCAGCATGGTATAGCATGATGAAGCCTAGTTTAGATTCAATCCAATTCAATTCCTTGATTCAATGAGCTGCGGAATTCACATTGTCATCCTTTTGTATCCTGCCTACTGCAGAAATTGCTGGCCTCTGGGAAGACAGCTGCACCCAAGGCTCTTATCTTTCAAGCCCTGAACACAGGCCCTGTTGTAAGTAGATAAGAAGCACAAGTTGCAAGGTTTAAGTAAAGGGGGTAGAAGAAAGAGCGTTTCTCAGAGTGTTTCTCCAAGGAAAAGCTAGTGCTGAAGCCTAGCATGTTGAGGGCCAGGAAGTAGTCTCTGCTGGATGGGGGAAAATAGCCCCGAGTAAGAGCTTGTGTAATGTCTGGGCAGTCCCAAAAGCTACTTTCCATATGCAGGCTGCCGGGGCAAAGCCAGGCTCAGACGTCATTGCCTTTCTTCTGGGGAGGCTTGGCGCTGCTGAAACTCCCACTTCCCTGAGTAACGACTCAGCCTGCAGCGTGAAGCCTATGGATGCAAGTGAGGGGCAGCAGCCTCCACAAGCCTTGGCACGTTTGTCTCTTAGTAGTACCTGGCTGAGACAGTTTTTGCTCGGGCTTAACTGGGGTCTTCCCCAGGAAGAGGTCTGTCCCTTGCTACCCTTTTCAGCGTTTTCTAGGTCAGGTGCAAGCCCACAGCCTCAATACCTCTGCAAGCCTTCCCGCAGCTGTAACTGCTTCTGGCTATTGCCCGCCCCTACGATGTCCTTATTGGACTCCTTGCCAAGGGGGTGTTGCTGCAGTGATAGCAGCAGGGCAAGCCGTGCCAATATGCTGGGGCTGCAGAGGGTTGTGTAAGAAGGAGCTGCAGGGAGCGGAGGAGAGTTAAACAGGATCATATTTCTCCTCTGTGAATTTAAGAGGTTAGTGACTATTACTTAATACTTGCTAACAGTAATTAGGTTTTGGAAGCACCATTTTAGTTTTGTGAATCCCTTCTGCCTTTCTGAAGATTTCTTGCCATCAGCGTTTCAACCCCACCCCCTCTGCTAGGAAGGAGTACAGGAGTCCTGCAGCCCCTGGGCTTCCTAGCTGCTCCGAGGGCACCCACCGTATCGAGGGGACAGGCCAGGGTCGGGAACGAGGGAGGACAGAGAAAACAGAAAAACCCTTTAGAAAAATGCCTGAGTTGCACCGAAGCAGAGAATTTTCTCTAAAATGACATGGAATTGTCCAATTAGCATCGTGGAGCGGCCAGCAAATTTCATTCATAATCTCTTCTCAAACTGTTTTGTGAGCTTGCGCAAAAGAGTGCTGAACTTCCTGCAAGTCCTGTTAAAATCTGTGATGGCTGCACGAGTATGAGATCTCTTTCTGTAATAGTAGCCCTTTACCCTTGATGAACCTTGGTTTATCTATGTGTAAAGCTGACACTCTATCAGTATTATTTTATCCTTCAGTCACACCTGCCATTTATTTCTGTTTAAAAAACAGCACATGTCACGGCTCTGTCTATGTACACAAAAGGAGGCTCAGCCTTTATATAACTTTCCTGGCATCATGCTGAACTTCTCTGTTGGAGGTCGTTAAAAAAAATCAAGCTAGTGTTAATTAGGGCAGCAGTTTACTAAACTGATTTTGTGTGAAATCATTTATACCAAGCTTCTTAAAATGATTTGCAGAACTAATTTTCCTGAGCTGAAGGTAGTCACTCAGCTGCTAGCTCTCTGGCTTCGGATGCTAATGCAAAATGACACCATGCCAAAAATAAAAGTCATATTTTTTGAGCATCTTTCTGTCATCTGCGTGAATCATAGGAAAATAAAGACAAATCTGTTTCAGCAATATAAATCCAACTTGAAGTTAAATTTTCACAAAATGAAGAGAATAGTTATGTGTAAAATTCTGTTCAGCTAAGTAAAAGGAGACCAGTCTAGCTCATGAAGTTTCCAGCTTGGAAGAAGATATCTTTTACATATTTTATAATTAAAAGCTAATAATATTTTCTAAGGAAATACTAGTTTTATTTCACCAGCATACACACTTATGTAGTGAGGTAGTACTATTATGTCACTGCCTCGCTACAAAGGGAATCGTATCGGTTCCATTGGAAAATAACAGCGTGAAACTTCCTTCAAGATGCTGGAAGACTTCAGCTGAAGTTTAACTGAACAGATATTTAGCAAACACTTGTTCACTAAAGTTATAAATTAACAGGAAATATGAGAAAGCTCTAGTTAAGGTCTTAAGAAAATTGTTGTCACAGGCAGTGGACATAACTTAGATATTCCATGACTGATGGTAAAATAATAACTATTAATATGATTCCTATTGAAGGACCAGGGAACTTCCCTTATGCTTGAGGGTTAATGTATTCTGGAGTTGTCCTGGTAAGTTCACATGCACACTGTCAAAAGCCTTTTTTCTAATGCCAACCTCAGTTTCTTTAGCATGTAGACTTTGTTTCTGGAAAGAAACCAGAGTTTAAATCAATTCAGATACTGGATACCAATACTGGAGGATAGCCAGTATCACTCAGGCAAGGAGGAGGATACGTGAACTGCAAGCCAGTGAGCCTCACCTCTGTCCCTGGAAAGCTGATGGAACAGTTTGTTCTGGATGCTGTCTCCAGGCAATTGGAAGAGAGTTATCAGGAGTAGTTAACACGGATTCAACAGGAGGAGGTTGTGCTTGGTAGCCTTCTATGATGTCATTACTGGCTGGGTGGATGAGGGGAGAACAGTGAATGCAGTCTACCTTGATTTCAGCAAGGCATTTGATGCCATCTCGCACAGCATCCTCGTAACAAAGTTGAGGAAGGGTGGAATAGATGAGTGGATGGGGGGGTGGGTTGGGAAGGGGCTGACTGGCAGAGCTCAGGGGGTTGTGATCAGTGATGCAGAGTCTGGTTGTAGGCCTGTATTTAGCGGTGTTCCTCAGGGGTCAGTGCTGGGTCCATTCCCATTCAGCATCTTCATCAATGACTTTGATGAGGGGATAGAGTCCACATTCTGCAAGTTTGCTGTTGATACAAAGCTGAGAGGAATGGCTGACACACCAGAAGGCTGTGCTACCATTCAGCGGGCCCTGGACAGGCTGGAGAGCTGGGCAGAAAGGAACCAGATGAGGTTTAACAAGAGCAAGTGTAGAGTCTTGCACCTAGGGAGGAATAACCGCATGCACTGGTACGGGTTGGGGGACAACCTGTTGGAGAGGGACCTGTGTGTCTTGGTGGATGACAGGCTGGCCATGAGCCAGCAGTGTGCCCTGGTGGCCAAGAAGGCCAATGGGATCCTGGGGTGCATTAAAAAGAGCATGGGCAGCAGGTTGACGGAGGTGATCATCTCCCTGTACTCTGCCCTGGTGACGCCTCACCTAGAGTATTGTGTCTGGGCTCCCTGATACAAAAACGACTGGGATCTCCTGGAAAGGAGTCCAGCGGAGGCTACAAAGATGATAGAGGGCGTAGAACACCTCCCTTATGAGGAAAGGCTGAGAAACCTGGGTCTGTTCAGCCTTGAAAAAAGAAGACTCAGAGGGGATCTGATCTACGTCTATAAATATCTAAGGAGTGGGAGGCAAAGGGTCAAGGCTGGACTCTTCTCAGCAGTGCGTGGTGATAGGATGAGGGAAAATAGCCACAAACTGAAGCATAGGAAGTTCCGCACAAATGTGCATGGGAACTTCTTCACAGTTCAGGTGATGGAACACTGGCACAGGCTGCACAAAGAGGTGGTGGAGTCTCCTTCTCTAGAGCTGTTCAAGACCCGCCTGGACACCTACCTGTGCAACCTGGTCTAGGGAGCTGCTTTGGCAGGGGGGTTGGACTTGAAGATCTCTAGAGGTCCCTTTCAACCCCTACAATTCTGTGATTTTGTGATTCAGTATGATTTGTATTTACTTTGAGGAAAGGGCAATGCATATTTTAATACTTTGTAAATTATTGGGCTAACTAAATGTTCCCAGAATAAACAAAAAAACCACAACATTTAGTTCTGAGATATGAGATGCATTACTTTAAATAACTAAGGGTCAAACTAGCAGTATCTACTAACTTCAGAAACTAACCCTAGCAGGTGAGAATAAGATGACAGGAGGGCCGCTTCTGTGTACTAAGAAGAAACCAATCTTGTTGAAACAAGTGATGATGAATCTATACACAGACTGACAAAAGTTTGAAGTACAACTGAAATCACTTCCTGTCTTACACTTGGGTATTAGAATTTCAGTAAGATAAGAAAGTTAAATGCACACTGGCATTTTTGTTTTGTAATGATAGTCACCTCAGTTTTCTATGGCATATAGAGAGAATATTATGCTGTATGCAGTTCTGTTCAGATGTTTTTTGTAAGAAGCTGTAGTGAATAAGTGTTTTCCATTATTGCTGATGTGGTCCATTGTAGTTTTGTCTGTGCTTCTCTTGCTATTCAGGTAAGCAGCAGTCAGGAACAGGGCATAAGCATAAACCAGAGCCAGAAAGAAGCAGAGAAACCAAGAGAAAGGACTTGAGTATTTGTCTGGAGGGTTTGCAGTAGTAGAACAACTCCCAAGGGCAAGAAATTGATTTGTTTGACATATAGCTATATCAACATGTAGGACAGCAATAACTTTCACCTTTTAATTTTCAGGTTTTTTTCTGAAGCCAATCATTACTGCTTATGGTAGTAAGAGGTCTTGGTTAATAAGGGGCAATATAAGCATAACGTAAGGCATCAAAATACTTACTTCGTGGAGAGGGAGGAAATGGGACTTGCAGAAGAAAAGGTGTCAGAAAGCCAAGGCTCTTAGCAGCTTAATTCTGTTGTAGAAAAAAGAATGAATGTACACATGCACTGTTGTAACTTGTTAGAATGAAGGTTGCCTAGGGGCTGTCCCCCTCCTCAGGAGCCAGCCTTGAGCAGTGTTCGTACATGTGTAGGGCAGATATGTTGGGCTTACACCTGGAAGCTTGATAAAAAGAGCTGTGGATTTTTTTGTTTGTTTGGTTGTTTTTTTATTATTATTATTTTTATTTAAATGTAACTGAACTTAAGCATTCTTTACACTAGTATTTGCAACCCAGACACAGCTTTACTGTCCCACTTGGAAAAAGATCGCAGAAAACGTACCTGACTGGGAAAGATAATGTCATGAATTTGCTAATCCTGTTATTCCAGATGAGTGAAATTCACCATGTAAAATAGAACTGAACTGTCTTTGACAACAAAAGTTCAACAGAATCAAAGAAGGCTGTGCATTTTTTTCCTCTTTCCTGTTAGCATAGCATTATAAATTATTTAAAAAGACCCTGGCTTGGGCAAGCAGTGTTCCTGCTATGTTACAGTAACTATCCTGAATGCTGAATTAAAGGCTGCTCTACGCTTGCTAATTAAGAAAGGCATTCTGATGGCTCAAGTAATGTTGCCGTGTTTATTACCTTTCCTTCTTAGTTAAATGTGTAGACAGCATTTTTATTGTCTTACTGCTGCCTTTGATCTGTGAGTGAGAACAGATGAAAACTTCCAGAGAGAATATAGAATTATTAAATCATCCCATAATCCCTAAGTAAGGAAGAGAGAAATAGTACAGTTTGTGAGCAGAAAAACCAACACCACAGTCATTTCAGCTGAGAAACCTTGGAAGGATTTAGCTATGCTAAAAGCTGTAAAACTTTGTGAACCTTTCTGTTTCAAGGGAGAGCAGCACGTAGTATTTACTAAGTGCATGTTCGGACACATGTTAGCAATGGAAGATGGGATAGTCTTGTTTAATGCGGAATTTGGAGACCACAGAGGCTTGCTCAAACTTATCTTTAGAGTAATTAGTTAATTTTTCTCAGGCAGAATTCTGTGTGGTTAATGTCTGTATAAATAAATCCCTATCTATGTTTAGACTTAATGACAGATACAGATATGTAAACGACTGAGATTTTTGTCCTCATCAAATCAGATTCATAAGATATGAATGGAGAAGGCAAATTAACTCTTGACCTCTGTTCTTTTCTACAGCAGTGATTCTGTAGTAGTGAAAATCTGAGATGAATTTGCAGAAAATGATAAAATTCTATACTAGTAACAATTCACAGTTAAGTGACGAGGCTGTAAACTGAAATGATATGGTTCTGTCATTGGGAGTAATTATGGACTTGGTCTACTTTCAGTCTTAGTGTCCAATGTAAGACAGAATAGAGTTGTTGGTTTTGTGGGTTCTTTTTCCATAACTATCCAGTACTTGCATTTGCAGTTTGAGTAATCTGGTGTGCAGTGTCTTAGAAACAGGCCTGAGATGCCTTAGGTTCACTGATATCAGAAACTGCTAGAAACATTTGTTTTAGGAAATATGCTTTTTGTCTGGAATTTGTAACATTCTCTAATGGCACCAGCTGACCAAAACTTTGATTTTGAAGTCTAGCTTTCTTTCATTTTAAAGTGGAATAGTTTTGTGCTTTAACCCATCAAGCACTTCAGCACCGTATAGCTTTTCTCTTACACCATCATCCCAGTGGGATGGGGGAAAGAATAGCAAAGAAAGTATTTACAGAAAAAGAAGGCAGAAATAATAGTTAATTATTTTTAACTACCGTTAACAGTTAATTACTGTTATGATTATTATTCATACATATATTATATTTTACAAAATGTGATGCGCAACACAGTTGCTCGCCTCCTGACAACTAATGCTCAGCTGATCCTTGAGCAGTGGCTGCCCCTCTGGCCAACTCTCTTCTGTTCTGTCGTTTTCACATAGCACCATATGGTATAAAATATCCCTCTGGCCAGTTTATGTCAGCTGTTCTATCCGTTTCCTACTCCTTGTGCTACCCCAGCCCTCTCACTGTCAGGACAGTAGGAAAAACTTAGATGCTGAAATGTCCTTGGCTCTGTACAGCACTGCTCATTAACAACTAAAACATTGTGTGATATCAACATTGTTTTTCTCTTAGAGCCAAAACTCAGTATCATAGCAAACACTGTGAAGATAATTCATAGATGCATTAGGTTG
>VXAB01009954.1:0-84593 GCA_013399175.1 Odontophorus gujanensis
CACCAGAAGGCTGTGTTGCCATTATTCTGTGAGATACGGGCAGTCAGAGAGAAACCTAATAACGTTCAACAAGAGGAAGTCTTATACCTGGAGAAAAGTAACCAGTACAGGCTAAGGGCTGTGCTACTACAAAAAAACTCTCTGGGGAAGTGACTGGGTGTCCTGGTGGACTCAAATTGACCATGAGCCAACAGTGTATGCTTGTGGCCAAGAAGACCAATAGCATCCTAGGGTGTGTTAAAAAGACCATGGTCAGCAGGTTGAAAGAGGTGATCCTCCCACTCTGTTCTAACCTGGTGAGGCCACATCTGGAGCACCATGCCCAGTTCTAGGCTCCTCAGTTCAAGACACAGGGAGAGCTCCAACAGAGGATCACAAAGATGATGAGGGGCTTGAAGCATCTCCCTTATGAGGAAAGGCTTAGAGACCGGGGACTGTTCAACCTGGAGAAGAGAAGACTGAGGAAGGATCTTATCAATGCTTTTAAATATCTAAAGAGAAGGAGTCAAAGAGAGGGGGCTAGGCTCTTTTTTGTGGTCAGTCTAATGGTTCCAAATGGGAATGTAAGTTCTATACACTCACGAGGAAAAATAGAATTAGAGAGTGACAGAACACTGGAACAAGCTATGCAGAGAGCTTGTGGAGGCTCCTTTGGGGATATTCAAAACGCTTCTGGACACTTTCCTGTGCAACTTTCTTTAGTGAACCTGCTTTAGCAAGGGGTTTGGACAAGGTGATCTCCAGAGCTCTTTGTCGACCACTATGATTCTGTGTTACTGAGTTTATGTGAGCAGTGATAAGTATGATTCAAAACATAACGCTCTTTGCCTTGTTGGTACACAGTATTCCTTCAGATGTAGGATTGCAGTTTACAGACTACAAATATCTATACTTGAATACAGCAATCATCTGAAAGTGGTCTGCAGGATTAAACTGAGTTTTTATCAGCTAGTGCTCTGAGTGTGCCAGAGAAGAAAAGTGAAAGCAGGGTTCCCGTTTTTGAGCAATCATTGTGCAAACAGGGAATGATCATCTTGGACTAGCAAATATATTGTGATTCTGAAACTTTTCAGTAGGTGACAAACATTCAGCTTAGCTCAGCTTTAGCTTTGTAAAACTGAAGGTTTGATGGGGAGAAGAATGTTCCTACTTATCCTTTTACTGAATTATGTAAACTTAAGGCTTTTCACATCCAATGACTCTTTTTTGTTTCTGAGTAATTAAAGGCAACTGTACCTAGCTCAGGCAATCACTCCTTGCTGCTTTTTTGAGTTATTTTTCGTGAAAACCATACTATGCCTGCAAATGTGCTTCAGAGCAGTACCTTTCCATGCTACTGTCTGTCCACAAATACTTTGCATTTTCTGCACAAAAGCATATGGTTTCTTAACAACAAAAAATGAACAAATAAACAAGGAAACAAACAACAAAATATTTTATTGTCTATGTATTCAGTACCCTAGAAGAGAAGAAGAACACTTCTTCTGTTCCTAAGACTGTTTTTGTAGTTACCCTTCATGTGCAGAATATTGTTTTCCATAGTTACGTTAACTTGTGCATTGGGAAAAGGGGATGTATGCATACCTGGTCTGACAAATAGGAGGAGATGCAATATAGCATGATGTCTGGCTTCTTTATTTGCTTCTTTACAGGTACCTTTTACCACCTATAATTATGTTGACTTGGGAGTATGGATTTTAATTTACTTCTGTTTATAAATTTGAATGAGGGCTGTGGTGGACGCATCCTTTTCTGCAAAACATTACCATATCCAGGAATGAGAAGTAGTAGTTTTGTCAGTATTAATGCACTTAACTTTCCTCTCCAGTGGCTTGTGTAGTTTATACATTGTGGAGTCCAGTCTATTCTGGTGACAAACATAAAAGAAAAGTGATTTCAAAGTATTTCTCATACTGAGGCAGTATAGAATCATAGAATCATAGANCTGCATGTGCTGTTAGAATTCACTATGTTTCAGTGTTAAAAGCAGTATAGAAATTACAACCGTCTTACTAAAAGAGTATTTCAGTATCTTCTTCACATATAAGAAATAATATTTACCATGATTCAAATGAGAAGTCTTTTGAGGATTATTATATGTGAAGTAATTCCTCCTGGTTTAAGTCCTGTACTAACACTATTTTCAAATTAAACATCAAAAGGTGAATACAAAAGCAAGTTTCTCTTTTCTGTTATGATAGATGACAAGTGAGTTTACTGCTATATGAAAATGGAGAATCAATATTCTCCGGGTTATTTTTCTGTTCTCTTGTATGTGTTAAATACTAAGAACATAATAATCTACAAGTTTAAAGTAGCAAAATCAAATGTAGCGTACTGAAATATTCAGGGCACATATTTTTTTTAAGTGACTATTTCAAGTCATTTGGTGAGACCATGACAGCATCACTGATGTAGGCTGGATGTATTGGTGAGTTTTGCTGAAGAATGAGATTTTTGCAAAAGAAATTTTTAAGACTTTGTGTGACTTTCAGCTAGGCAGGTTTTCTAACTGGCTTGGCTGGTATATGCATAATTTGCTTCCAGTTAATACCTGCTAGAGAAACCTGTCCACTCCGTCTGTGATGCTAAGCATATCAGTGCTCCTGGAAATACCAGTTGTTAACATTAAAAGAGAAAACAGAACCAAAAGGCTTAATGTGTTGTTGCCAAAAATCCCTGCTGCCAATTTCCTTAGTTTCTGCATGAGTTGGGGCTTTTTGATGAATTCATAGAAATTTTTCGTGCTGTTTCCAAAAAATATAAGTACTTCATTTCAGCTGAAATTGCTCTGCGGTTGCAGAGTGTGGGTGGCAGAACACCAAAATGCTTTTCAACTAATCTCCCCAGAAATGTGTTTACTGGATAATGCAATAGACATGGTTTTGGAATTACACTTCCAGCACAGCTGTCATATGGGAAATGAAACCAACAGAGATCTCTGAGCAGAACTACATTTATGAAAGTAGCATGGAGACAGCCTACCTGCTGCTACTGTCTGAGATCTTTTTGATAGCTATGAATCCACTGAAGAAAATGACGAAACAAGAAGGATAAATGTGCAAGAAGAAAAACCCTTCATAGCAATGTAGGAGCCCTATCAGATCCAGCAACAGGATTTTGCATTTTGTGTTATCAGAAGAGACTGCAAAGTGATGATGGCAACTGAAGGAATTTTAACGTGAGTGAAGAAGCAACTGTTTCCACCCGTGAATATCTAGAAAGCTAGATTCATGTTACTCTGATGTGGCATTTTGTTCCCTCTCTAACTTTTCTTGAACCTGAAAATTCTTGTCCTTGTGAGGATGGATATTGCTGCTTTGGCTTATTCATTTGGTCCATTGAGCTAAGTCCAGGCTCTCAGTGGTCAGTGCCAGAGAACAAAAGAAACTGTACATGCTGAAAGAAATCTTTCAGGGTTTTCTTCTGCCAGCATTAAGCATAAATGTGGAATCATAATCTTTTATAGTACAGAAGTAATTTTTTTAAAAAAACTGCAATGTTTAAGTTACTAAATAATATTTTTCAGAAGTTAGGAGATGGCAGGTTAACATTTGCCTATGAAGATAGACTCACTTTACAGTACACAGAGAAGCTACAGGACTTGCCTAAGCCCCACATGATCCATTCTAAGGCCACGACCTGAGATTGTTGTGCTTAAAACATGTCTAATTCAAGTCAATCTCATGTCACATACATGAAATTACAAACTGACTCCATGTTCTTGCAACATCAACAGTAGGTCAATCAAGGTTCTTCTATTGTTATTGTTCCTTGAATACTTTTTGCTCCTATGCCTCATTTTTTGCTACTTGCTCTTAATCCTCACTATTTTAACTAAACATTTTTTAACATTTATTATTTTTTAAATCATTTTCAGCTTAAGGTACAATACACTTAGCAGAAAGGCTCTTGCTAAACCCTGCTGGCAATCTCTGCTGACCTGTGGGCTTTTTGCCAGTGCTGCTATTGGAGCAGACCTCTCATTCTTAATCTATTCAAATTCTGTTTGAAAGTTTTGTTGTTGTCTGCATATCCAACATGCATGTTCATCCTGATAATGTTTCCAGTGAAGGAGTAACTCTTGTTTTGTGTGCATTCTTTCCCTTGCATCTTCCCATGAACAAAGTGTTTATCTGATTGTCCCAGGGAAATGAAGCTGAGGTGCTAGAGGGCAGCAGTCTTATCTACCAACATGCCTGACAGGAGAACATAATGCAGACTTAATGTAAAGAGGGAATAAAACTGCATCTGTTACCATTCCTGAGGAAATGTGCAATTTCAGAAAGCAGAGCTTAGAGGCTAAGTAAATGTAAGACAAGTATTCTGGGGAGAAAAATATAAAAGACTGAGTTGTCTAAGCTGTATCTTATCATTCAGATAGTATGAAAATAGTATTGTGTTTTTCTTTTTCTTTTTGTTGTTGTTGTTGTTGTTTTTTGTTTTGTTTTCCGCCAGGTTATATATCTTCCCCCACCCCAACCCCCATGTCTCTCTCTCTCTCTCTCTCTCTCTCTTTTCCTTCACTAAAACAACAGCATAGAAGTAGAATCTGAAATATGTTCAGTGCTGCTTTTTTTTTTTTTTTCCAGCCCAGTTGCATTTAAGACCGTAATTTACAAGGGAACAACCTTGAAGACTGCATAGAGGAAAAGGACCTGGGGGTGTTGGTTGATGCTCGGCTTAACATGAGCCGGCAGTGTGCCCAGGTGGCCAAGAAGGCCAACGGCATCCTGGCCTGTATTAGAAATAGTGTAGCCAGCAGGAGCAGGGAGGTGATCATCCCCCTGTACTCAGCTCTGGTGCGGCCGCACCTCGAGTACTGTGTTCAGTTTTGGGCCCCTCACTACAAGAAAGACATTGAGGCCCTGGAGCGTGTTCAGAGAAGGGCAACAAAACTGGTGAGGGGTCTGGAGCACAAGTCTTATGAGGAGCGGCTGAGGGAGCTGGGATTGTTTAGTCTGGAGAAAAGGAGGCTCAGAGGGGACCTTATTGCACTCTACCACTTCCTGAAGGGGGATTGTGGTGCGGAGGGGGTCAGCCTCTTCTCCCAGATTACTAGTGACAGGACGAGAGGGAATGGCCACAAGTTGCGCCAAGGAAGATTTAGATTAGATTTGAGGAGAAACTTTTTCTCTGAAAGAGTGGTCAGGCACTGGAATGGCCTGCCTAGGGAGGTGGTTGAGGCACCATCCCTAGCGCTGTTCAAGAAGCGTTTAGATGAGGTGCTAAGGGATTTGATTTAGTAGTTTAGTGGGTAGGGATGGTGATAGGAGGATGGTTGGACTAGATGATCTTGTAGGTCCTTTCCAACCTAATGCATCTATGAATCTATGAATCTATGAACCCAAGAAGTGGATGAGGTGGTCCGCAGAATTGGAGGGTGAGGAAAGAGAAACTTTTGTTTTATACAAGAAAATATCTCTGCTAATTATTCCCTTTGTTCCTCTCTTCCCACGTAATCAGCAGATCTCAATTCCTTTTCTTCCTTTGTCTTTCACCTTCAGAACTCCGGTTAACACTAAGCCACAATATTGTTTTAGGGCAACCCAGCTAAAATTTCCATTTTTGCAAGGAACATTCAGTTCTGATACATATCGGACCATAATTTCACATGAAATAGGTTTTTTCAGAAAAAGGGAGAATTTAAAAATAACCAGGTCTTTATGTCTGCACAGACTTTATACAGATATTTTGAATGCAGTTATCTCCATCTCTTCCTCTTACAAAATTGATACTGTGTTTTTAAGTCACCTCTTTGTTTTGTGGGTTGTTAAGGAGTGGTTCAAGCTTCAGTTTGGTCAGTGTCCATCTTGAAGTGAAAATCTTACAGACCCTCTTGAAGATATCTTTTCTGAGTTAGGGGTGAGAGACAATGACCATTAAGTAAAAAGAGGTGTTGTATATTTTTGATATTGTTTATTTTGTGGATATGTCAACACACTAAGGAGTGGGAATTATCTGAGTTCTGAGTTGGCCAAATTGCACTGATGCCTTTCATGATCTTCAAATGGATGAGAGGAAGATATTTTCCTTCAGTGTTTCAGCATCTTTCCCTATGAGAGATGAGCATGCAAAGAACTTCTGAGGTCAGCCAAAACCACTCCCTCAAGGTGATGTTTGTGATTTTCAGCTTCATTCATGCACTTGCCATTTTGGCCTTTCAAATTCAGTTACAGTCCTGCAATTCAGTCTTTTTGAATTTTCTGTTTAGTGTGTACTTTGCTGCCTGCTAGAAATCACAGTGTTTCCCAGTTCAGTCAAGCTTTGTCAGGGGAGGGCAGGGTGTGGGAAGAAATTAATCAATATTTTAATGCAGCAAATATTTCTTTTGAAGTCAACATTATAAATGAAAGCGATAGTTAAACCTCAAAAACAGGTTTGATAACAAACGACCTATGCTATCAATAAATCAACTTCTCTTATATGGAGATTTTTTCCCCTTTGAAATTGTTTTGCAAATAATGTCATCTCACCTTATGTGATAAAGAGGGGAAATGCTTAAATTAATAATAAGTTCACAAAGACTCCTTCTTGTATTCAGAAGAATAGACAATGTTCGAGTGTGTTTAGAAAACAGATTTTACATGAAATGTGAAAAACCTCTCCCCCATGTGCAGACGCTGGAATCCTGTTCTGTTTCCCAGGGTAAAATATGTGTTGGTACTTTACATTAACTTTATCACAAATTTAATGTGATTATTATTAATGTAATTTTAAATTTGATGTTTTGACAATCAAAGTTTTTCTTGAAAGATAGCTGTAGAGCTACCAGAATATATGACTCAGAATATATGACTTCTCAAGCTTCAAGTTGCTGGGACAAAGAATGTACTTTTACACTTCTGTGAGATGGTAAAAGTCTATGATCTGGACTATAAAGAAATCTGATGTGACCAGAAAAGATTTATGGCCAAACACTTCTGAAAAGCATGGTGGGGTGGGTTAATAGAGAATAACGTCTGAAACAAGGATTGAATAACTTTTGCACCTGAAGAGATGCCCCCAGAGACTCAACAAGGTCTCTAAGCTACCTGATAATACCAAAACAGTCTGACCACCTTTGTATGTGTGGTATAAGATGGTCTCTGCTCTTAGTGATGTAGTTTTAAATTAAATTAGATTTTCAATATGAGAATATTTTATCTTGAGTAAAATTCATCTTGCATTTAATAGCGTCCAAAAAGATGTTTTCTTCTTTTACTAAAGGAGAATGAACCCTAAAGAGATGGGCCTTTGTGTACTTCTGTCTGCTTTGAGAACCATACCATTGAGAATTTAGTCCATGTTTTTGCTGTAGGTATTTAGTCATTAATTCTAAATCTCTTTTCTCCAAAGGAGGAAGAGTCAAGACAGAAATCGAATCCAGTCTCTTGGGCTCAAAACTCTGCAATGTATTGAAATCATTGTGCCATGTCTGAGATCTAAATTAAACACAGTTCCTCATATAGAAATGAAAATTTTCTGATTAAAACTTTCATGTGATTTAATTATCTTTTTAAAGAAAAGGACATTGTCTACGGTTTGTGAACCAGTTCTGCCTGATTCCATGACTAATGGGGTGGGGGACCCATGGACCCACATGCAGGAAAGGGAAAGGGGGAAAAGGGAGAGGGTAGTGAAATGGGCCTAAAAACAAAACAGAGGCAACGATCTAAGGAGGAAAACTGATTTACTAAATAAGATATCAGAATGCAAAATAATACGGTATAATACAATATAATTGGAATTGTGCTAATAAATCAAATAAAATGAGAGAGAAAGTGTGAAAAAACAGAAGACCTTACGCTAAAGCTGAAGGTGGGACAGCTAGGTAACCTCCACTGCTGAGATGGCCAGCAAAAGAGAAAGTCTCTGGGACTTGTGTGCAGTTTTATCTTTCCCTCTTGGTGGAAAACAGGAATGCAGAATCCTCTGAGGTATGTAGTTCTTCTCTTCTGAGAGGTAGGTACCCAGAAATTTGGCAGTCCATGGACTTAGAGCATTAACTCTTTAATTCCCAGTGCCTCACATGATGTTATGATGTGAAATACTGTTAACAAAAAATGTCAGAAAACCATGACAGACACAATTCTTGTTCACTTCATTGCCTCTTATAGGAAAATGCAGAGAAACTCCCCCAAACCCTAAGTGTGTTAGAACATGGCTAGCAGAATAACTGCTGTGTATTTTAATTATAGAAGCAAAGATATTTGTTAACATCAAACATCCTGCAATCCCTAGAGACTTCGGAGTATCTGCTTACAGATAAAATCCAGATACCGAGATTTTCTGCAGGAGCATCCCCCATGCAGTCCTGGAGACATGAACATCTTAACCCTGTCATAGGCCAAGATTTGCTGTCATTGTATTTATAGTTTTTGTGGGAAGGGATATGTGGGCAAGTAGTTGACATTCTTTGCTGAGCCCTTTCTGTTTATGTTTGGATTCTCTTTCCTTTCCTGTGCTCTGTTTGCTCAGGTTGAAGGCAAGTTGTAGAATAGGCAGAGAATGTAAAGGACAGTAAATGATTAGGTATACATGATGGAACAAGCTCTGAGTAGCCTTCTTCTCTTTTTATTTCTTATTGTTCACTGGTAATACACTTTTTTACAGGCATTGTTCCACTTCTCATTATGAAGTGTTTTTGAAGTGTGGCCACTTTGTCCAGGGACATTGTGCAAGACCATCCTGCAGGGCTATCTTTCTTATCATACTGGGGAATGGTTTGTTGTCATTAAGGAACCAGTCTTGATCCTTTCACAGCTGTCCCAGTCTACTCAATTTAGAAGTTTTTGGTGTTTGCGAATAACATTACAATACCTAGATTATTTTTGAAAAATATATATTTTTGGATCTCTATATGCTCAGCTATTAAACTCAGTGCTATGTGGAGCCAAAGCACTTGTTTGTATGCAAAACTGAAACCTGTGCTGTCCTCTGAAAAAAAAGGAAGGTACCAGCAGTGCTTGGTGCCCTTGCCAGTACAAACAAGAGGCATTTAGATATAAGCCTAAACTTCTGAATGTGATAAAAATTATTGTGGCCCATTATAATATTAGGAGTAGGGGCTGTTTGAGGCCATAAACAGATTTTAATTTCTGTGGTTTCCTGCAGAATTTGGACTTGATTTTCTATCATCAGTAAAAATGAGTTTTATCACCATGTGTATAACTTTTTTCCATTACTGAAAATCTGGAAATTATTGGAATATCTGCATTATATGCAAGATTGTTGTTGAGTCTACCCGCATTTGGTTGCATAAATGGAAGACAGAGTTAAGAATTTTTGTATTTGCTGAACGTATTTATCGTCCTTTAAATTATGTAATTCCATTATTAAGAAAACTAATTTTAATAGTCACAATTAAATTTATTTTGTAGACAACATAGCAAACTTTTCAGTAACTTGTGTATTTGCCTTGACTAAGTAGTGCACCAGTTTTTTTTCTCACACAAAAGCAACTTTCATCTTAATATCCCCACATTTGTTTACACTTTGCCTAACACTGACTATCACACTTTCAGGTGAAACACTGAAGAGCACAATGGTCTTTCCATGTGCAGTACCCCTTATTGACTTTGGTAGCTGCATGGCATTTTTGAAGAGTCGTATAAACATTTACAAAAATACCTATAGACTTGACGTGTCACTGAAAAGGCTGTGTTATTTAATAGTTTAGACCTTGCAGGGTCTAATTTAAATAAGTATATCAGAACACTTTATGATAAAGACATTTATGATACAAAGCCCATGGTCTAACTTGTTTTCTCTGAGTTGGCAGAAGACTCAGTTTCTCTACTAACCACTTGAAGATACTGTAGATGATAATCCATAAGATTTTTGTATGAATGGGTCCAAATTTTCACAAGATTCCGCTGTCACTCTGATACCTAGTACTCATAAACTGAATTTATCCCATTCTGAGGATGAAGTGTCTCTAAAGTTGGAATAAGTCACATTTACTCCCTTCCTAAAAGTTCATTTAAAACAACAAAAAAATAATAATAAAAAAATTCTATGAAACCATAAACCATTTTTAAAGTAAATAAGCATCAGGCTCTGAGAATTGAAGCACATTATAGCAACAGAAAGAACAATGGACTTGGTGGCTTGGTCTGTTTTCAATACTAAATGTACGGGAAAATGAAATATCCTTTATGCTAACTGGTGTCTATTAGAGAATAATGGCTAAGTTGTTCGTTGATTAAATTCTTTATATATGCATAGATATATATTCTCAAGAATAAATTGTTGGAAGTTCGTAACACAGATGTATCTTCAGTTCTCCTGGAAATGGTTGTGACACAGTGTTCAAAACTGAAAGCGTGGCCTTTTATCTGTCTTTCTGAAGGTGTATTTATCTTTCCAAACTCATGGGCACATTCCTATCACTGGAAGTGATACCTATGAAACAGCATCAGTCTCAGCTTTGATCACTACGCAGATTTCGTGACTGCAGTTTTAGAAGCCATTCTAACCCCACTGAGATGACTGGTCATATTCATTTTTTGCTTGCAGAATAGAAAACAGTTCATTTGGAAGCAGCCTTTCAAAGACAGTCTAGTCCAGATTCAAGAATAGGACTACAGGTTAAAAATGTTCAAATAGCCACCTTATTTGTTTAATAATGAGAGATGCTTACCATAAATCACTTTTCACTATCAAATCTGATGGTCCCTAATTCATCAAAAAGCAATAACATCAACAAAGATATTTTGAGAAAAATAATTGGTCTGACTCAGACTATGAATTTTTTTTCTTATGGAATGTACTACAAATTCTTTATTAATGTTGAATTATTAAACTCTCATGTCAGTGTACAGGCATACTTCAAAGGATTTTTGAAGTGCTCATGTTCCTGTCAAAGGTGAATTAATCAGTTTTAAGTAAACATGTATGAATCACAAAAATACATTGTTTTACATATGAATCACTACAAAATCTGATCAAGCATTATTTTTAAAGTTTCAATAATTCCTTAAGCAGAAATATCGCAAATGTATGAGTGTGCATTTCATGGTCTTCTGCCTTCTGACTATTTACAGGTCTTACCAGCTTCAAAGAACAGGGGAAAAGTACATAAAGAAGTGATTATTTGTTATTATTATTATTTCAAATTTGTGAATAAGAAAAGTGATTTTTTTTTCATTTGGATTAGTTTGAAAAGTACTGCTATGATATGACACCAAGCATGTTCCTTTGCATGTTCTAGTATGTTGTCTGTTTTAATCACTTCACCTCTCTCTGAAATGTCAGCCAAAACAAGTTCTATTATTTCATTTTCAATAACCTCCAATACCCTTTCATTTTTAGGGATTTGTTATTGCTGCTTAAGATAAGAATTCAGTATCCCTTCTAGATGTAAGCCAAAAACATTAAATAACCCAGGAGAATACTTAATTATCTTTTGAGTCTTCACTCTTTAAGACAATGTAATTGTAATTATTATAGCAGCCGGAGTTGGAACTGAGAAAAGGAAGGGCTGATTTCTGTAGACATTGCTTCCCAATGTCCTGATTAAGGTCTTCCTTTCTGATATCCAGCGGTATGTGGGGCAGCTTCCTTTCTCCCCTTTCCTTGACACAACTTGTTGAAGAGGAATGTAAAGGCTGGGTGTGATCTTCCCAAGATCAGAGTGAAAGGAAGTAACATACCAAACAGATGATGGCATAACTGCTGCTGAATCTAATTCCACCTCCACCCCTGTGGGATACCACTCAGCAGTATTTCAAAAGACTTAAGTCAATAATAATAACAAAAAGTCCATTCAAGATATGTTAGTATTAGAAGTGGAGATGGAATGGCAGCTAATTAAAAACTGAATTTATTGATATGCTGTGTGTTTTATTTTACTGGGAAGGCTGTGCAAGAATCTTTGCAAGTTCAAAAGGTAAGAAGATTTCTGCACCAGGAATGCACTGGGTAGTGCTGACAGCAGCCTATCTTTATAGAGCCGGGTAAACCTGTTCAACATGAGTAAGTCCTCAGTCTCCCAACAAGTTTTATTCTGAACTCAGTGAGTGTAAGCAACCCCAGTTGTTGGTATTTCTTTGCGGGAGATGATGGAATTTGAAAAGTTTGCATCTGTCATTAATGCTCCCTCTGCAATCCTCATATTTCTTTTATTTGATGCAGCACTCATTTATGTATGAAAACCTTATAGCCATCCAGAAGATACTACTTTCTAACACCACATTCCTGGAAAGGAGTGATTAATGTGTTTATGTAGGTAAAGATGTGGAGGGAGAGATAATGTCAATTGCCCTTCTGGGCAGAGCTCTCTCTGCATGGTTTTGTTGCTTTTTGGCCACACTTAGTCCTAATACAGTCCCAATTTCAGCCTACCTGAAAGTTACCCTTTGCTTCGGGAGTGACAGTACGATTAAGCTCAGGATTAAGTACATTGCATGGGTATTGCCTAAATGAGTACTTATGGAAGAAGCAGCATAAGGTCATCCAACTGGTGGACCTACTGCACAGTGGTAAGTTTTGGGCCAAGGAGCCTGCTGCAATAACCTCAGGTTGTGTAGGTTGCTTTTAATGAATTACAGAATCATAGAATCGCTCATGTTAGAAAAGACCCCTCAAGATCATCAAATCCAACTTCAACCTAAGAAACTGATGTTGCCAGGACAGGCAGTCCTAAAATTCTTTCCCAGCAGTGTAAATATACTGGAGAGAAAGACCACCTGGTCAAGCATCTATCTTGCAGTCAAAATCTAGTTCTTCAATACACTGCAGGGTAGGTATAAGATGCAGGTGATGTGGTGAAAATAAAGACAACAAGAAGTTCTTAGGTATTCATTAACTCCCTCATCCTGAGAGAGGCCTCTCTGGATTCATGCCAATTGCCCTAGACAATAAGCCAGATATGCCATACAGAGAGCATGCAAATAACAGCTTTGTGACTATGAACATACCATAGCACTGATTACTATTCACATTTGCTACCTTTTCTGTTTCATAGCCTTTAGTTTCTCTGTTTGTTTCCAATTGTGTATTTTATGTTTCATACACTTCTAAAAAAAAAATATATTTTGGCATTAGCCTTTAAAATCGTAACAATACCCATGCATTTTATGAACACTCGATAGCTTTTGAAGAAAATTACCCCTGCACTCTAATGCAACCTGATTATAGTGATAATGCGCTGTGCATGAACAATGAGAAAAAAAAAATGATTTGGCAATGAATTAAAAAAAAATAAAAAATAAAAAAATATAAACATGAAAAGTACATTAATAGTTTCCTTTCTAATCTTCAGAAGAGATATATACCTAGCAATATTAAGATGATTACCTTGCTTTGGGTTACTGTACTTTGAATATAATTTAATCTCTATTATGATATCTGAGTATTTCTGTATGACATGCTTCAGTAGCAAAGTCAGTGATAATGAGAGTTTGATGTTTTACTTATGGACACTTTTGCTCATAGCTCAGTGATGCCACTGTGAGATATCTTGTGATAATTTGTCTGAGAAGGAATTACCCTATAATATTTAATTATTAATTCTTTGATGCATGGTGTGGTTAGGACGCTTAACATACCTGATCTAAATAACTTAGCCTTGATACAGAACTATCTCATCCTTTTAGTTGTACTGATTCTTGCCGCAGCAAAAAGTCCTTGCATTCCATAATGTAAATACATAGAACATGCAGATTTATACATGTGCAAAGGTATCTCAGATTCTCTACAGATTTGGAACAAATACTGATATCCAAAGACAAAGAAATAAGTTAGTGTAAGCATTTCAGAAACTTGCTGGAAGGAATATAAAGAAATCAGAATACAACATATCACAAAAGTGCACTTCCTATGGATGAGAAGTAGGAATTACAGAGCATTACACACAACTCTTTAAAAGAGTGGTAAATGAGGAGAATAAATAAGGAGACATTGAAGTTATATAAAAAAGGAAAAAAGAGAGAAGTAATTTTATTATTAGAAGTAAATCTTAAACTGATAAACAAACAATAAACTTTTATAAGACAGGTAGAATGAACAGCAAAAATTGCGAAGATTATATAGGGCTTATGTAAGAACTGTAAAATGACTCAAATATGAATATTTATATTACTTAAACATTGTTCAATAAAAGTAGAACATGAATAGTATTAGACTAGTCTTTTAAGAAAGCATAGGGAAATATCTTTGGAAGGCACAGACCAAAAAACCTGTCTTCTGAACCCTGAAAATTTATAAAAACTCTAATACAATAGTAGAACTGAACATTAATGTTAATAAAATAGTGGAACCAAACATTGACCATATGTCATATGGCTGTCTTTTTAATCTGGAAGGATGATTTTTTCATGCCATGCCTCAGAAACCTACTAGGATTGCTTGAGAAAGCTGAAATTTTGTCTATATATAGATTTAAAGTAAAAATCTGAATTTAAAAAAGCTTTGACAAGGTTCTTCACAGGAATAATAGATTTTTTTTCCCCTGTGAATAATTAACTATTTAATAGATAAAATGTAAACAATCAAACAAAAAAAAACAGATTTCAGAGTAAAGGAGTTTATCAACACAAATAAAGGTCCACCTCACACTTCTGTGGTACAGTCATGTGCTGATCAACTTGATCTTAAATGATCTGGTATTACGATAAGATGTGAATTGTCGAAGACTGCAGATTATATACAATTTTCAGGATGGTCCAAGTAAAGGCTGATTGCACAGAGCTGCAGGTAGATCTCATAACACTGAAATAACAGGATGATAAAAGGGCAGATTAAATTTAATGGTGTAGGTATGAAATGTGTGGTATAATGCATGTGGGAAAAAATAACATTTATTGTTAAGTGCAAAACAGCCTCTAAAGTGGCACTCAAGAAAGGTTTCGAAACACTGCTTCAGTAAGGGTTGTCTCCCCTCCCAATAATAGTGTTAAAAATTGTTGCTGTCTTCTACTTCTATGGTGTAATGGTATAAGAAAGGGATGGTTTTCAGGTAGAAAATTAGCTTTGTCAATAACTTGTCTGTGAGAAAAAGAAAAAAATAAACACAAAAAAAGCCTGGAAGTAATGCTTTAATACTTCAATACTGCAAAGCCATCAACTTCCTGGGCCTTGCATATTCTGTGGAAACTCTGTGGTCATCCTGTTTCAGAAAACTAGCAATAAAAGTCAAAAATATGTAGAGAAATTTATCAAAACTGATCAGAAGTATGGGTTTAATTCTATCTGAGGAGAAAGTAGAACTCTTCAGCTCAGATAATGTCAGGTAATACACAATTGTGTGGGATATGACAGAAACATGGAAAACAAATAACACCAAGAAAGTGAGTAGAGTCTAATTTCTCACAATGTGACTGCTTGGCGAGGTCGGATAAGAAGTTATAGGTTATAAAAAAAAGAAAAAAGCTACCACTCCAATAAGTATATAACCAAGTTAAGATGCCTGTTGTCATGGATCTGTTAAAATGATAAACTGATTAAAAAAGAGCCTGGACAACTTCAAAATAATAGTTCACCTTTGGCACTAGGAAGAAATTGTACAGTCCAAATGCAAATTCCAGATTGACAAGTTCCTAAATGGCTAGAGGAGAGAAACTCAGAGGATATATCGGGAGAAAGGTCAAATAGTGCTTGTCCAATTTGTCATGTTCTTAAGCAGCCACTGCTGGCTACTATCACAGTTACTGTAGTGAGGAAGATAAACTGGTGTCTTAAGGTCAGATTTTGTGAATAATATTAAAAGCAGGTCCTGTAGTGGAAAAAATAATCAAAGAGGCTTTATACTGTCAGTATTTCACTGCTGTGACTCGTTTTTTGTCTAACGCAATCTTCACGGCAATTAATCATAATGTTTTCTGAACAAATATTTGCATTTTAATAAGAAAGGTAGAAATTTGTATGTTGCATATATCCCAGTTCTTTCCATGCACAGGAGCTGACTCACTGGCTGATGCTAATATCCAGTTTGTACTTAGTATGTTCAGAATATGAAGGTGCAAAATTACTCACATTGCCACTTCATTAATTTGCATATTAAACATTCCTCACCGTACTGATGTGAGTGAACAAACTCAGAAAATGTCAGGTAACTGAGAAAAAATGTTTAAACTTTTATCCTTTGTTATTCTAATTAAAAAGTGTAGAGACAGGAACAAAAAGGTATTGCTATTACAAGAGGTATTTTAAGAAAAAAACATAGGTGTTAAGTCAATAGGAAGGATTTTGGGTTAGTAAATTTGAAATATTCCCATTTCAAATTGCTGAAATGTTAATTTTAGAGCAGGGAAACAAATGCAACTTTCTTCAAAGCAGTATTTGTATTTGGACAGCAAATCCAGTCTTTACAGATCTAGATGTCGTGAAATCAAAAGTTGTGGTAGTAGCATGTCACAATACCATGCCATAGTCAGTCATTGTTATCTGGAAAGGTCTGATAAGAACTATCTCCTGGGAAAGTCACAAGTCTGGCCTCTGTTTTCACTGCCACTATTTCTAAATAGAAGGAGCCTCCCTTGTACTTCCTTGTATACGCACTCAGTCTAGCTATTTGCATGGGATCCTTAGATCAAAGCATCAAACAATTTAGGTCTATAGACTGAGAAAAGCACCAGTCATGACCAAAGATAGACCGGTAATTTCATGAGTAAGTGCAAGGTGTCTCAGTCAGTATACACCATTGCTGTATACCCTGTGCCAGAATAAGGTAGCTCTGAATTTTCCAAGATATGACCTTCAAACTGTGCACTGTACTAAGTATCTTTGCAAAGCTCAAAGGCTGTTCAGAATTAGACTCAGTATGTGCAAAAAATAGTACTATGTATGTGCATACATATTTATTATCTTTCCCTGGACATCAGAAATATATGGGCAGAAAGAACTGTTGATATCACCAAGTTGTCTTGATAGGGCTTCTCTAATATCTCTCAGTATGAAAAGTGGCCAGAGATTTGCTGCTGTTGTGCAAACAACTGAATGTTCTTGATCAGGATAGAAAATTCCCACTATATTCATTCTTGCTGAGGGAAATGAAATTGTGATTCCCAGAAGTGAGTCTCTGTGGCAAAGACAGATTGCTGACTCATGTCAACCTGCTTGAGCAGAGGTGAGTTCAGCTTTTTGGATTCACTGTCTTCCATAATTAGAGATTTTTTTGAGTGTTGAGTCACTACATGCAGAGCTAAGGACATCCATGCACAAGGTAGCTATGGTACCTCAGCTTCTCTCTGGGTACATGTTGTGATAAATCAGCTAAAGAGGAGGAAAGAAACCATGTATTTGTACTGGGATTGCAACAGCTGTTAAAAATCTCCACAAGAGCTAGACGAGATCATGTACCCTCCTACAGTCATGAATACTGAAGGTAGATTTTAAAATTATTTCTTTTTTATATTACTGTTTGAATGATTTCATATTTTTAGAGCCCACATTGGAATGAAGGCTGTGATTTCATAAGACTTATAAACAATTTTTCATAGTTTCAACCAACTGCACTGAAAGACATTATGCTTTATAATTTTAGCCTGTACAAGGTATGTATTACAGAAACAGATAATATTGTCATCTTTTTTGCTATGAGAAAACCTAGGCAAAGACCCTCCATGATCAGAAAATGCCGAAGTTTTCATTGTGACCTGAAGAAAGAGGATTACGCCTTGGTTTCCAGACCACAGCTCCTGGCTTTCATGACTTGGCTTTCATGTTAATTGTCTCCTCAAGGTTATTTCTCTGACTCTTAACAGTACTGCTGGCTTTTTTGGCTTGTTACTCATGCTTGGCATTGTGTTTTGGTTATTCCTGCTATTCATCTTCCCACTGCTTATCTTGGCCTCTCCAGTCTGTTTCTCATCCTCCCTCACACAGTCAGTGCTACTACCTTCCCAAGCTTTTCTCTTGTAGGCTCTGACAATTTTTTCGTCTCCCAAGGCACATCTATTAATTCCCATTGCAATTTCCTTATCTCTCCTAAGTTTCTCATCTGTTTATTTCCCCAGACCATGCCTCAATTACAACATACCTCCTAGTTATTCCAGGGCATTTCTTATTTCCCATCAAACTTCACTCTGTGTACTTCGTCACACTTTCATTCTGCCCAGAGATACTTCCTTAAAAAGTCTATTTTTCAAAAATATTAATGTGTAACGATCCAATTCTTCTTTCTACCAACAAGTGTGGTTAGAAAGGAGCTGATATGAGAAACCTTGCTTTGCCAATTCGGCTCAATTGGGGCAACCGATGTTGTAGTCAGAAATGGATTCCATAGGTGTTTATAAGGTCTGCCAAGCTCAGACTGTTCAGTCTCCTCAGCTTCAGGGACCAAAGCCAGAGCCCTGAATATTGACATACAAATACCAGTAGGTACAAAAATAAGACAAAATTTCTGTCAGTAGTAGTACAGACTTTTAAAACTGAAAGAAAAATGTTTGAAGGTAAAAGAAATAATATCACCAGGACTGTTGCCCTTTCATCAACTGCTCCAGAATCTGCAGCATCAGGATCTGCCCTTCTGCAGAAAACTAACTTGTGGCCTATAGGCCTTAGAAGCTCAGGGTAAGCCACTGCATGTCAAAAACATGCATGTGGGAAGTCCTATTTCAGTCTTTGCCTGGGGCCTTCATGTGCCTTGTACTTTCTCTTATTGTTGAGCACCCATTTTATTCTGAAGAATTCTGTTCACTGTTGTGTGAAACCAAAGCCCTCCTTCCTTCTCCTTTTCCATTCTGCTGAACAATTTTTTATCACTACCTAATATAGTCTGTATTGAAAATAAAAGGTATGTGACATGAGCAAAGCCTGTGTGTTTTAGCTAGCCTCTTTTCAGATATGTTAAAGGGTTTTCTGCATCATACATTTTCATTGTAGTGTTCACTGAATCCTATCCTTCAAAGTTAACCACATTCAGATTACCTGCTCCTGGAATTTGTGTGGGCTGCTACTTTAATTTTCTGAATAATGAAAAGGAGAAGCACATCAATAACGTGTGCAGATGAATCCCTCTGCTGCAGTGAAGGGGTTTATCTTTACACTGAAAGAATGCAATTGTCCTGAGACAAGTTCTTCTAATCAGAAACTATAAACAACACAGCTCTGATGAACAATGCTAAGCTGGGGTAATGCAGGTAATTAAAAGAATGCAGCTTTGCAAGTGAAGCCCCTGAAAGTACATAACTAAATGCTTCTTTGCAGCATTCTCCTGGTCTGCATAAATGAAAATGGGAGCATTTTATTTCTATGATGTAGGAGGTGCAAAGCATAGTGACTCAGTGTCATGATTAGCCAATTTTATTCCTGGAGACAAAAATAACATGCAATCATCCAGCAATAAGAAAAAAACATTTCAAATCAACCTTTCCTTACTAATCTTCTATGCACTTTTTTTATTTTTTTATTTTTTTTGCTTTGGGCCATATCAGAAACCAAAAGAACATTTTCTGAAAGAGCAAGCTTTCTGTCTGAATATGAGATCTCAACCTCCAGAATTAAAGGTAGAGCAATAAACTTCCACTTGGAGGCCTTACTCCACCTCTCTCTATCAGACCTATTCTCTGGGAAAGAAACAGAAACGAAACCAGATGGCAGTAGACTTCTCTCATGCATAGTGTTAATGTTAGCTGCACAGCTAACAGTGTTAGCTGCAACTTGATGCCCTCATTTGTAATTTTGCTTTTTTGGCAATGCAAATTGGTCTGGAAGAGAAAGCGGAATATTAGAGCAAAGTCTCTCTGCCTCTGATTCTAGAGCCCTTTGGAGGATTTTTCAAGGGTCCTCCAAAAACTTAATGGCCTTACTCATGCAGTGAGTGCAGTAGACTGTATTTCTTCATATAAAGTATACTGGTTGGCTTAGGCTTTTTCCTTCAGCAACATTTATATTTGGGCTACAATGGTGAGGTAATGAAAAAAAGTAAAGAAAATTTTGCAAACTTTCAGAATTTACAAAGATCTTATAGTAACATTTAAAACAGCAGTAGAAAATGAATTATCTATATTTCCATCCGAAGAGCTTTTTCTTGTAACACACGCATATCTTTGGCACTCTCAGACAATGTTAAAGGGTTAAAATTTTAAGTGATCAGTAATAAATCATGATTTAGGGCACTGCTCAGCAATTCAGAAAAATAAAACCTTTGGTGCTCTAGGGGCTAATTTTCCTCACTCACAAACACGAATCGATTTTCTTAGCCAAAAAAATTAAGTACAAAATAAGTGTAACATACTTAATCCAGGGTGACATGCAGAACAAATTCCTCAAATCTAACCATTTCACTGTCTTCAAGAATTTTAGGCATCAATGCCCAGATCTTCTGCAGGAAAATATTTTAAATACCACCAAAACATGATAATGCAGAGGTTTAATCACAATTCCCCTTCTCCTAAAGTCCCTTCTGCAGCAGAAAATTGAAGTCTCTCCTATAGCAGCTGTCTGGGAATGCCTGAGCCCCAGAGAAAGGATTAGCAACCAAACAGTGCCTCTGAGCTCTGTCTTCGGCACACACACCCCAGATTTTTGCTTGCTCCTGGGAATGTGCTCTCTGTCATGTTTTAAGTTGCATGGAGGAGTGATTATGAAGGGCTTCCAGTGTAGAAGCTTTTCTTTCTTTCTTCCTTTTCTTTCATTTTCTTCTTTTTTTCTTCGTATTTATTTATTTATTTTTAACTGGAACATCTAGGCCAGGTATCAGCTCTTTATAAATTATCTGGACAAAACCTCCAAACACAAGACTCCCTTTCATGTGGAAAGAGGAGTCTGGACTACTGAAGTTTTGGCTCCCAATCCTCTTGTCTCCACTTGCAGTCAACACCTTGGTTTCACTGGTTAGCACTGAACCTGGCAGGAGTATGAGGGCTACTTCAAAAGTAATGGTCCTAATTCATTTTATTAGTCCACTGCATTGTTGGCATGGCAGTATAGCTGGAACCTTCCTGCCAGTATTCCATTACAATTTGTTGCTGCGTAATAGATGGCATCTGAGTGGCAGTCTGACAAAATGACATCATGAAAGTACATATAGAGGAAAGCTGTGTCATTGAATTCTTCCATGTGAAAAATACAGCACCTATTGTTATTCACTGATGTTTGCTGAATGTTTCTGGAGACCAAAGACTGGATATTAGAGCAGTGAGGCAGTGTGTGCTACATTTCAGCAGCGGTGACAGCAACAGTGGGTCACCTCTAGCTGGTACAGATTTTTACTAGTGCAATATGCAGGCTCTTGTTCATCACTGACAAAAACGATTAGCTAGTGGTGGTGACTGTGCTGAAACAGAGTAGAGTAATTTGTTGCTGAGAATTTTCTCTATCAGATAATCTTTTTGTGCTTTTTGTATCAGTTGGTTTCAATGGAAATTATAATTATATATATTTTTATATAATTATATATAATAATTATGATGCATTATTTTCAGAGCAATCTATGTACACTGGTCTTTCTAAACCATTTCTTAATACATGAAATGAATTTTTCCACCTCTTCTGCAGGACAATCCCAAGAATGCTTTCCCAACAGGTAGGGAAGGTGTGAGAACTCTGGCTCTGAGCTTGTGTGGCCTTGTGTACAACAGCAGTATCCTCCTGGCCATTATTTGTTTATTGCATATGTGTGAGGAAGAACTCAATTCCTTTTGGATATTGTGGTTTATGCCAGCATTATTCATGTCTTTTCCCAGGCCTTTACAAGCTGGGAAAGTCACCTTGTGTTCAAGCAATACTGGGTGTATCCTGCTTCAGCTATTGTCAGGGAGCCAGCATTTCATCACTCGGCACATTGCAGTCACATAATGGAGGCAGGAACTGCTGAAATAAAGCAACACTGAGAGCTTGTCAGAAATGTAAATGACATTGCACCTTTTGTCAGCTATGTATACTCTATTGTTCTCACAATTGTTTTCCAGTTGAAAAAATGTTGGTGAGCCTGCATGGTGAGACCAGCCTAAGTGCTGCTTACTGCAATATGCTCCATCAAGAAGAGCTAACTGATCTCATGATACAAGCAGCACATGTGCATGGCAAAGGTGGTGCTCCTGCAAAGTGGTGGCTGCACAGTTTCTCCTGGATGTGTCAGCATTGTAGGGAATACTGAAAATGCACAGTACAGTGGGAAAAGTATCTCTACTGACCTATGCAGAAAGCAAATGCATGACAGGATCTTACTAGCTTTTGTCCTGAAAAGGAAGGATTGTTCTTGAGAGAGAAAGAGCAGGAAATCAGATGGGAGGCAAGCAGAAAGAGCTAGCTATAGTAAGTTCACAGGGTATTTGTGGGTGCAGGGTTTTTTTTTGTATCTGTCCTCAAAGAAAGAAAACCTTAAAAGCTTTTTAGAAGTGGAAAGTAAGTACATGTAGATGTGTAGATGTGTCAGTTTTTGCACCTGTGCTATTCTCAGGTACCCTGTTGTCTTTCAGAACATTTCAGTATTCAGCATAAGCATCTCCTGCAGTGTTTGGAACCTCAGTCCTTTAGGGCTTACTCATCAGTACAGGGCTCACTTGAGTATGAATTTGGTCAAACTTGCCTACAGAAGGAGAACTAAATCAGAATTTTCTTTGAGGGTACTTTGAGATGTTGGAAGTACTTCCTATGTCAAATGTGGAAGAAGGTACTTTTACTTTCTGAAACATTTTAGAGTGGAACTGCAGTAGTTCTTTATGGAGTGGTAGGTGTTTTGACCTTTTATGTTTGTAAACAACTTCTAACAACTCAATTTCCAAATGGAAAATTGGTTTAGAAAGTAAGGTGAAGATTTCATAATGGAAATGTCAGAACTGATCAGTTTAACAAATATAAATCTCTTAAGAAAATTTTTGTCTTAAATATTGAGATATTATTGAGTGCCCATCTCTTCCCACCAGCGATTTCTCCTTTGATGAGTCCTTTCATTCTGACAACAAAAATATTTCGTCAGAAAAAGACCAATCTGCTATACCCTCAAGAACTTCTACTGTGCACATGTGTATCAGGCACTCTGTCAGGACGTCACAGAGAAGTGGATGAGCTATTGCACCTTGGTCTTTTGGCCAGTGGCCCTAATCCAAAAGAGTAAAGGAAAGTTGGCAAAGAGAGGGAAGGGAGAATTTCTCAGCTACTCTTCTTCCTCTTATGCTCATACACACAATATGAGAAAAAAAAATGAAGCCACTTTTTAATATCACTTTCCCTAATATTCTCGTCATCATTCCTCCCCAGATTTCTTTAATGCATCTCTGGTTAGTATATCAGCGAATCTCAGAAAATGTAATTCTAGCTATTTCATTAGCACAACAACACTACTGAAGTCAAATGTCAGTAATGACATCTTGCACATCATATATACATTACAGAAACAGTGCTCATCACTTTTAAGAGGAATTTCCCATGAGGTCATAGCATTGAGTCAGCATGACTCAATTTGTCAGGATAGACACAATGAAGTGGGGCTATCTGCACAGAGATACTGGTGATATTTTTTGTGTATGTTGTCTTTGACAAGTTCCCAGGCCATACCAAGTCTTCTGCTTTTTTTTTCACTTTNNNNGTTGTCTTTGACAAAGTCCCAGGCCCTACCCAATTTTTTGCTTTTTTTTTTCCTTTTTTTTTTTTTTTTAATTTCCAGCAGAGGTACCTGCAAGAGAAATAAACATGTTGGGATACAGTTCTGTGACTGCTTATACTTAGAAAAAACTGCATAGATAGCTAAGGAAAAAAAAGCCTGCCAGGCATGGAGTACACAAGGTCATATTTAGTCTGAGGAAAGATGCAGACAAGTATTACTGGTAACGTTACTCTTCCTTTCCATGTAGCCATTCTCCTTCTGAGTCCCCTTCTACTTTGGAATCCTCAGAGATAGGAAAAAAACTCAAGGTCTTGCTTTCATGGCAGGCTGCTATCAATGGTATTGGTTTCTTCCCTTCCCTTTTTTCCGTAGCACCACAATAAAACATGGCAAGTATTTCATGGTAGACCTTCCATGTCTTTAATTTTAAGCCTGTATATCAAAGATACAATTCAGATAGATATTTTCCTTGCTCTCAAACCTTCACTGAAGTTTACTCTGTGATATCACAAAAATATGCTCTGATTTAAAGCACATTTTTCTACCTGTTACTTGAGCCCTATCTTGTAATAGGTCACTTGCCTGTAATTTGTACGTTAAACTTATCATCGGAGAATTGTGTAGCAATACCTGTTGCAGGTATCTTTCTGCCTCCATCACATCCGCTTAAATCCACTGAGTGGGTGTTTAAGGAAGTTCCCAGATATATCACCTTTCATTTCTAAATTCTTGGAAGGTTTCTTCCAGTTGTTTAACCCACTTTACACATCCTGCTAAGTATAAGGTCAGGTCTAGAAAAGCAAATTGTGAAATGTTCCCAATGATTGTAGGATTTGGGGGGCATTTCTTAATCTATTAGCATCACATAAGAAATTTTACAAGCAAATTTTTCTTTTATTTCTATGGATGTAGTTGCCAGGTCAAGAAACTATAGTCTCGAGCAATCAGGAGAGTTTATTTTAATGTTTACAGTCTCCTGAGGAACTGGTAATTTAGTCAAATTGCTTAAGATTTTGTAAAACTCTACTTTTCCCATATATAAAAAAATAAAATCACTATTTTATTGTTGAGGAGAATATTATGTATGTGACTAGAAAATATAGTACATGTTGGATGGATGAAAGGAGGAAAATGCGCACAGCAAACACAGAAGTGTGTATGTAGTTTCACTAACCACTTTCAGTTAAATGAATCTGGTTTCGGTTCATATTCTTTTACAATACAAATACATTGTCGTCTTAACTGGAGTGAAAATGATCCTATTTATCTAAACTGAATGAAAATGATGCTGTTAGTTGATCATAATGGAATTCGGTTACATGATCTAGAGTAAAAAGAGAAAGACAAGAAGGGCTATTTAAGTATTTGGAAAATGGTTTTAAATATTTTTCTGGTTCTTTACACAAATAGCAAACATCATTGCTGTTGGTTTTTTTTCAGGAATTTACAATCTGCTAATGGATGCATTATAGGTTTGGCAGTGCAGAGTACTCCTGTTAATTCTCATCTGACCTTTTGCAGTATTGAAGAATTTGCCTTGTGCCACTGTTAGGTCAAATGTAAAAGAAACACTGCACTGTGCTAACTGAGTCTGCTGACAGTTGGGTTTATGATTCAGCTACTGAACATGCTTGTATTTGCAAACAAACAAACAGCTTACAAAGCAAACCAGGGAAGAGTACATTAAAAATGTATTTACAGTGAACATGCCCTTCAGCTTCCATTTGAGGCATACATGTTGGGATTTGCTAATCTTCAATTACTGCGTGATGTTTTCTTCATATTGGCAGATGAGGGTTTTCATGTTGTTGGGCCTGGATCCCATATATGAATGTGATTATGTTAAAATCTGATTGGTAAAGCAAAACTCCATTTGAAGTTGAGAGAAGAATAATGCGGGTCTCTGATTGCAGCTCAAGGCACAGATTTGTCAGGAAGCTCTTTGAACCCTAGCATGACATGAGACATGAGGAATGGCACAGTCATGAATTTTAGCCTTTTATATTTAATCAATTGACACAGGAAGCATTTATAATCTGGAATTAGAATTCCCCCTCCTCCTTCCCTACCCCCCTAACACCCACCCCCCTTCCTAGAGGTGAGCACTGCTATGCAGAGAGATGCTTATTTCTCCTCCCCTTGTGGCACCTACATCTGTTTGCCCCTGGTCCCAGAGCCTGTTGTTCCAGGGAGTATCTCCTCTCTTCCCTTCCCCACCGAACAATCCCGAAAAATTTCTTAAATCCTGAGAGTACTCTTCAGCTCACTCACCCTCATCATCGGCCTTTTGGGAGGAAGACTGGTAACAGACAGCCATCCTGTCTGGGAGAGCAGGAAGTATGGGCGGGTGCTGCAGCCAGCTCCATGGAGCAGATTGCAGCACTCCCTCCACGAAGAGGCACATGCTGGTGAGAACAGCCATTTGGAAAATTATGTGGAAGTTTAGATCTGTCTTTCTTTTTGTGGGTCAGATGTTATGATTTGCACTGGCCTTGAACTGCACTATAGGTCTGCCTCATATTTTCCTTCGAAGGGAATCCACTTTAATGAATTCTGCAGAGGTATTTGTTTTCTTGTACAAATGACAGAGCAAAACTCCCCTACAAGCCAACTCTTGTTCTACTGTTTCTTTACCTGTGCTGCAAATAACATTAAAAGGTAGTCCATCAAGCAGATGAATAAACACCACTGTCAGACTTTAATTTATTGCACTGACTTGTTTATTGCATTTTCTTCATTTTGTTTTCTTGCATATAAGAAAGGGAGAGAGTGAAATCTATCAGTGTGATATTAGAATCTATTTTTATATTTATTGCTCTTTCCTTTTTAAAGTAAATAATAAAATTAATAAAATAGCAAATAAATATATCAGAAGTCAAATTTAAAACTTATTTCCACCAACATATACAATTCTTCTTTAAGGCGTTTTATGGATTTTTTCTGCAGAAGGATTGGGGTATTCAAAGAGTTAAGAAAAGCTGAAAAACATTGTTTAGATCATTGTAAGGGGTGTGTAAAGAGATTTCCTCCTGGATAGCGACAGAAATTATTTAAAAGTTCTAGGAAAGAAGCTTCCAAAGCTTTCCGGGTGAGAGTCCTGCAGCTCATTATCATTCATTGAGTCTTTCCTGCTCTTTTAGGCCCACCCTTCCTTTACTTTCTTATAGTGAGATATTTATTTGCGATAATAAAGTATCACAGGAACTGGTCATGTGTACAGCAAGTAAAAATGCAAGGTAGTTTTCCTTATAGCTACTAATGTTTTCTGCTATAACATTCAACAGTTCTTGCTGACTAAATTACATTTTTGTCTTTCTCCATATGGCAGCAGTTTCTTAGGGAAATGAAGTTGCTTTACTTGGCTTCAAATATGAATAAAACCTAACAGAAACCTTTCCCTGAACTTTTCTTCTCTGCCTAAGCCTACTTGCATGTATGGTAATTCTGTATAAAGGTCACTTCCAATTTTCTTCACCCTGAAGGCTTCCCATTAAAACCTCAGAAGATGTCCTGACAAGCTCTGCCTGGTATCTGCCTCCAGTTTCAAAGCCATGATGACACCATCGTGTTTGCTTCCCTGGGAACCTGGCAAAATGATGAGTGTACACAAAGAGAACCTTCACTCATTAAAACACAGAGAGATGTAGTACCGAGAATATTTTTTCGCTTACCTACAGATAAGGTTTTAAAGAACAGAAAGGAGGAGAGAGGAAGAGATTTGATGAACTGGTTTTCATATTCATGATTTATGTAACACTTTCATCATAGCAAATCTTAAGCTTCTTAAGGTCTTGCTAACTGTTTAATCACACACACATACACAAACACACAATCACCCGTTAGCTGCACAAAGCTTGGAGGTCCATAGTGTCCAACAACAGCACACATAGTGTACAACGGATACAATGTCAGGGAGTGAAAGTCATTTTACTTCAGTGGAAACATGCTGCCCTGTTTCCAAAGCAAGTTTGGCCTGGAGCTGGGTTTCTCTGCTGGTTGCACAAACCAGTTTACACCATGCAAATCCTCCTGCATGTGGCCACGTGGGAGCAGATGGATTCTTTTGATGCTGCTCCCTAGTTCTTGTGATCCACCCCAGACCCCTCTGCCCTTGTCCCTGCTGTTCCTCAGTCATCAGAGATTGGATTCTAGGGAGTGAAATACAAAGCATGCACTTGGCTTTTCATATTCTACTTATTATTATTATTATTTTCAACAGAGCACCTCATTACATTAGATTAGCAAAAGGAAACAGTCTGTCAGTTGGTCTTTTTTTTTTTTTTTTTTCATATAATANCTGTACGTTTGTTTTTTTTTTTTTTTTTTTGCATATAATAAACACGGTCTTGAATAGTTCCCATATTAGTATTTGGTGTCTTTGTCTTCAGGACATTTTATGATTCTTTCATGATCTCACTTTTCCATTCTCATTACATTATGATGTACCATTAATTCCAGTAAAACACAGAATTACAGAATCACCAAGAGTTTGGGAGGGACCTCTGGAGATCATCTCTTCCAACCCCCTGCTAAATCAGGGGCCTACAGTTGGTTGCACAGGAAAGCAGATGGGTTTTGAGAACCTCTGGAGAAGGAGACTTTACAACTGCCCTGGGTAGCTTGATCCACTGCATCCAGTACTGAATTAATTTTGACTTGCATAAGAACAATATGCAACACTGAAGAGGTCAGTGAAAGAACAATGAAAGAACTCCCCTAACTCTGTTTTTTTGCTATGTAGTTGGTTATAGGTATAATATTTTTGACCTTCCTCAGGCTGTTCTGATGAAACACGTAGGTTAAATTGGTATAGCTGTGTGCATGTGCACACTTCTTTAGCCATTGAAGTGGCTACATGTGCATGAGAGTGCTGGGTACTTTTTTAAAAAATCTATAATTAAATCAATATTAGCTTCTATTCTCAAACAATAATACTGAATCAGAGTGAAGAATTAATTAACAGAAAACTCTTCTGATTTTCAGTTTGAATGTGTATGAAATCTGGCCTAGGATCAGATAGGGGATGAAAAATCCTACTGGTAAGTAGAAAATTTTTTTCTGTGTCCCCAGACACAGTGATTATGCTGAATTTAGTTGAGAAGTTCTCCAGAACTACTATGTGCCCTGAACCTCCTTCTCCTTTGTAAGGTTTATTTGTTTTTCTATGTTGAAATGCTAGGGTAGAATAGCACAGTTATTTAGAGAACAGTTATTTCCAAGATGAACATGTATCACTGGTAGTTGTAAATCACAGTATAACAGTTTCTTATAAATCAGCAAGTATATAATCTTGACATACCAAAAAGCAAAGTTCAGAGTCATGTGTTGTTTGAGATTTGCTTCCTTTTGTCCCACTATGTACAGACTACCTTTTTTCATGAACAGTCACACAAAGGTGTCTCTTTGTGTTGGGTAAGTGACTACCTGGACCTGCAGGTAGGGCATATGCTTGCAGATATTGCCAGTATGACTCCTAGATGAGACTTTCACTCTCAGCTACTCTGAGTCACTCTGTTTGTGCTGGATGTTTTGTGTGCTGCTTCCAAATTATCCATTGAGAAAATTAACGGAGTTGATGGACTTTTCGTAATTTATATAGTTGCATGATGTATATAATGCAGTTATTTTTTGCACATAGAAAAAATATTTTCTACCCACTGAGACAAGCAGTGTAGAGCCACAGATCACAAGTTACTGCATTTTGAACAAGCCTATAAATTCTTGGCATTGTTCAGAAGAAATTTTTTGACCATTTATTGCCAAAATAAGATGACACTGGTTGTTCCTTCTTCCAAACCAACCATGGCTCTCATTTCCATGACAACTCTACCCTGACCAGGAAGACCAGGAAGACTTCCTTAACAGTGCTTTTTATTTCTGGAACAAATTGTTTAACAAAATATTTCTGCTGTATGTCTTGATTTGCTGAGTGAGGGATAATGTTGGTGGGTTTTTTTTCCTCTCAGGTAGATCTTATCTTAGAGATAAGAGATAAACTTGTGTTTCTGCTTATTTTCCACTAGAGACCTCCATCAGCCCAAGTAACTAGTTGCTTAGTAGTTATGATTACTGGGTGTTACTCAAACAGCTGAGGAGGATACGGCCTTGCCAGCTGACCTCAGGGAAAAGGTGGAGTCCCAGGTCAAAGGAAAATGTCTCTGTGAACACTTCTTTTTTTTCTCGTAGGAATTGAATTTTATCCAAACAGGTGTGTTGTGAGAACTTGAAGAGGAAGGAATTTTCATGCCTTCAAGCAATGACACAGAGATGGCAAGAGTGATATAATCTCAAGTATGCCTATGGTTTTCATAATGTACCCATGAAGAACTTGAAAGTAGGCTTCCTCTGTCTGAAAAGACCAGCCTATATACATCTAGCCATCTTGAATTGATGAGCGTTAAGTGCAAACATATTCAGTTCCTGTGAACTTGGGAATCTCGAAATAAGATCCCTGATTTACAAGAATCACAGTAATAAGAGGGGGAGGGTGGCTTCCAGCATTTGAGGTCAGAGTAGGAGGAGCCTGGACTTCTTGGGTTGTTTTGCTGGACTTGTTTAACTGAAGGGCCAAAGCTCTGCTATCTCCAATGAGGCGTAACAGCTATGTTTGCAAGATCTAACAAGACTCAGTGAAGAGTTCTAGTTTTGGCTTTTGCAAGTGATTTATCCCTTGAGTTTAAATCCTTGGTACATGCTTTGATGAGTTAAAATAGCATTCTGGTTTATTTCGGCAAGAAGCTCATCCACTATACTATCAACACCAACACTTCTTCTGATTGAAATTATTTTTGAGACATTCTCAATGACACCAGGCCAACCTTTAAAACACATTCTGCTATGTGATAACAGCAGTTATCTTTTACAGTCCTTAATTCTCTTAAGTGAAAGTCACTAGTTAAAATAAAGTACCTGAAATACACTTAAAAAAATTCTATGAAGTTTTTAATGTATCATTAATGCAATGTTTTGAATCTCATACTCCTGTTCACACAGCAGTAGTTGCTTCTTATTTGAAACCATTGTTTATCTATTTTTAGGAAGTTAAATTTAGGTCAGTCAGTAAAATATAACTTCAAATGCTGACTTTATTCAATATATTTCTGGAAATTTTGCACTTCCTTTGCTGTAGATAAACTTTATTGCAAAATTGATATTTGAGCTACTTTGTAATTGGATTTCAGTTTCACATATGTCAATTATTTCATACAAACTGCATTACTATTTTGGAATAAAAGCTTATTATTTCTTTTTCTTCCTCCCTCTCACCCCACACTGTTATAGTGTAGTGTACATTATGCTGAGTAGGACATAATGATGAAGGCAGTCTTTGTGTTTACATTTATGTATGGATGTTGCTCAACTGTGCTTGCTGGGACTGACTCTATGCTTACATTTAAATATACATTTCAGTGCAGAAAAAGCATTACTCATTGGGAAAACTGTAGAGGGACTTACTGAGCCTGATAAAGTTATAATATTGTCTGCTATTTAGGCAGATGATTGTATCTTTCATGTCCTATAAAGATCTTTCATGGCTAATCAATCAATAATGATTCGCTTAAAATGTTACTGAGCCTACCAGATAAAGATCTATCTTAGGAGGTGGTGAACTGGAAAATGCTTGTTGCCTATTTCAAAAACTAAAATATTATGAGGTGTTTTAAAGTACAGCACTGAGGATAGGGGAAGATTCTTTCAATTAGTTTTACATATCTGAGCAGTGATTTTGTTCTTCAGCCAGATGTTCTAGGATTGTATTGAAGTGAAAAAACAACAGCTAAAAACCTCAACAAATGCATTTGTTGTTTCATGGAATATTTTAATACTTCATGCTTTATTCTCAGAAGTGCTCGTGATCTCAGCAAATGTGAGAAAACAGTAATTTTTTGTTGCAGTTCATGTTTTACATCATGTTTCCTTTAAAAGGGAAGGTGAGTTCTTGACCTCCACAGTACCTTTTCTGAGGGAATGTGTAGACTTTTTTCAATATTGTTTGTTAACTTTAACCTGTCTCGAATGATATTTCAAAAGCAGTGTTCCTTAAAAGACGTATGGTTGCCTGAGGACCAGAAAATAATTTGTCAAGCATTTTTGGCTGCTCTTGGAAGTAGTTAAAACTTCTTACAAGAATGTTTCAACCAAGGCGTTTAAAAATACACAGTTCAGAAAATCTGTGTTCATTTCATGTAATAAACAGGTACTTCCAGTGGGAAAAGCTGAAACACAATTGTAGCAGTGCTCAGCTACCATTTATTGAGTCCTTGAGCCCTACATTGCCTGACCTTGAGGTCACTGAGGTCTTCAAGGGTCAGATCATGCATCAGCTTGCCTTTTACTGATATTTTGTGGGAGCTGGAGGTAATCAGTGTGTGCCAGGGAGCGCTTTATCACTTCTGTGAGACTGTTGATTGCAAGCAGTGCAACATTCTTCTGTCTTGGGAACCATCACAGGCTCTGGGAGAGACTGAGACATCAGCAGAACAACAAAGACTAGAAGTCTTTAGACTTTAAATTGCAAATGAAATTAATCTAGCAGTCTACATCTACTCCTTGGGAGAGATGAATATTAAAACCTATGAGTCATGTCAGAAGTCTCGCTGCATTAAAAAAAATCTTAGCAACAATGAAACAGAAGCAAGACTGAGAACATGGCTGACAGAAGTCCCTAAGACTGTCAGTTCTTCCTGAAATGGTAGTACTTTGGGGACCTACCAAAATAAGTGTCCAGGTATTCATTGTGGGTAGACGTGGTTCTTATGAAACCACCAGGAAGGAGACAAAGGAGAATCACTGACACCTGAAATTCTCACCCTCCTTATTTTAATGCTATTTTCTGTGAGAATCTCAGAAGCATCATGGCATCATGAAATTTCGTGTAAAGTATGTGCTGATAGCATGGCTGTGATTGGTTTGGTTACCTGGCATAGCTTGAAATTTTGCTTTCTTACATGCTTGTAACATTGATAAAAATAATTTACTTCCAGTTATTTTGAAATCTGCAGCAGATATTACACTCAGTGATACAGCCCATGATAATAACAGGAAGAGGGAAGTTTACTGTAGAATATCAACCTCCTTCATCTTGGCCCCAGCTGGCATACAGTGCTAGGGCAGCCACCAGTTCACATAGCAGGTAGGAAGTCCTGACCACTCAGGCAGGTGAACAGAAAGCCAGAGGAGGGTGAGAGAGCTTGACCTGGAAAAACTGTTCAAGTAAGGTATGTACCTTCAAGTAAGGTATGTACCTGTAAAAGAGATTGTGTGTTTTCCTCAGAACTGGTGAGAGCACTGAAGGGTCCAAACAAATTCAAAAGCACTTGCAGAACTCCATGCAGTGATGGAAGAGCCAGCAGAGGGTGTATTGCACAGGTTTTCATCCTACAAAATGGGACCAGGTTTCCTGGCAGCCCTGCTCTTTGTGTGCAATGTAAGTAAAACATTGGGCAATGTCAAGGGTTTTGTTGTACTATGACACCTCGCACAGCAGAAAAGTACCACTGTAACACTGTCTGTGGGCAGCCATGTTTCATGTTTTCATGAAAATCATCCCATTATTGTTCTTTTCTGGCTTTTACATGAAGTGTGGTGCTTACACAATCTTGTGTGACCACAGCTTTTTTGCTGTTCGTGTGAGAGTAGACATATACATGAATGCCAAACATGGAAGGGGACTCTGGGTGCTGTTTCTAGCATGCTGCCTGCTTTGGTATTATGTATGAACAGAACATTAGGGATAAAGATTAAAATATCTTTTTATAAAATATCATTTGATAAAGTGCTGAAGATTGTAAAATGTTGCTGAGCATTCTCCATTCTTGAAACCAGTGTAAGCTGAGTGCTAATGGTCTCAGATTAGTTATTAGTTAGACCTTCACTAACTTCCAGCTTATTTAAAATTTCAATATAAAATGATCTGTGAGTAGAATCGTGGAAGCATACAATATCCTCAGTTGGAATGGACCCACAAGAATCACTGAGTCCAACTCCTGGCTCCTCATAGGACCACCCAAAAATCAGACCATATGTCTGTGAGATTTTTCCAGGTGTTTCTTGAACCTTGACTGTTCAGTGCCATGACCACTGCCCTGGGGAGCCTGTTCCAGTGCCCAATAACCCTCTGCTAAAACCTTTTCCTGATATCCAATGTGAACTTCCTCTGTAGCAGCTTGATACCATTCCCTCAGGTTCTGTTGCTGGTCACACAAATAGTGTGCCAGACAGAATCACAGAATCACAGAGAGCCCAGAAGTGGACACAGCATTCCAGGTGAGGTCTCACCAGGACAGAGTAGAGGGGGAGGATCACCTCCCTTGACCTGCTGGCCATGCTCTTTTTAATGCACCCCAGGATCGCATGGTCCTTGTCCACCAGGGCACACTGCTGGCTCATGTCCAATGTGTCATCCACCAGGACACCCAGGTCCCTCTCCTCAGAGCTCTTCTCCAGCAGGTCATCCCCCAGTCTGTACTGATGCATGTGGTTATTCCTCCTCAGGTGCAAGACTCTACACTTGCTCTTGCTAAATGTTATCTGGTTCCTTTCATTAGAGGATTCTAATATGGACTGAGCCATGAGTATGTGGGGCACATCCCACTTCTGTCAGCCTGTTAGGTTTTGTTTGAGATCAGAAGCCTCAGCATTTATACATAACATTGCTATTCGTCAAATTCATCATGACAGATCTCCTAAGAAGGCAAGGCAGGCTTCACGTACAGCCTGTCTCCCTTCAGCTCCACAAGGTCTTTGCAGAAAGGTTGCCTCTCATGGGTCAATCCCAAATCAACCCAATATCAGATTCTTCTGCTGCTTATGTTCCCAGCAACGTGAGTTGGCTGGCCACTACAGTGCCCTGCCAACTCTTAACATTCTGTTCTGCTTTTGGAATTTGAGACTCTGAGGTGTCTCAACTTTAAATAGTGGAAACCTCTTTGCTTAGTAATACTGCAGAATTATTTGTTTGTAACTATTCAAATCACTGGTAAAGCCAATTTAAATGTACCAAGAGAGCAGTCCCAGCACATACTATTGGGGCTTCAGCTGTGGTGCTGCATTTTGCACACTTGCTCTCAATGCTCACAGCAGCTTAGAGAAAATGAACCAGGCATCTCAACTGAAGGATATGATTTTTTGGGGCTGACTAATTGGGTTTCTCAGAAAATAAGTCTTCTAGCCTATAATACTGTGCCAAAAAGCTGGCTTTGATTTGTAAGACTACCTCCTGATTCCCAGTCTTTTCTTAAGAGGTTTGGAAACATACAAACTATTGGCTTGATCTCTCAGGGGATCTCATGAAGGATGCAATATGTTTGTTTTCCTATAAGTTACACATCCCTGCCTCTTTTCTGTCTAGTGATAATATAACTTAAAAAAAAACAAAAACAAAAACAAAAAACTAAACTAACAAAAACAACAACAACAACAACAAAACAAAACAAACACCCAATAAACAAAGAAAAAAAAGCAAAACACATTTTCTTTAGTTTCATTTTTGCCTTCTTTACATTCCTTCTGTTGTTCCATTCTATTAAAAAATATTTTAAAACTTTGATCTTTTAAAATCTTTCTCTCTGTCCCTCCCTCTGGAAACTTCTCAAACTTTCTCTTTTTCTACAAAGTCTGAACATACTTTCAGACTATGAATGTTTATTATACTGTTAGTTATTATGCTGTTAGCACATAATACAAAAGCAGTGTACCCTTTTATGTTACTATACATATAATTTCTGAAAATCATATTTCTAGGTTGTCCGACACTAATATGATACTTCATCAATTTTAAAGAATCTTACATCTGTTCCAAACATGGAATATCAATTTCCCTGTGATGTGAATGTTTCCACACTGATCCATGAATTCTATTCATTAATAGTGTTTTCTAATGTTGATATTACAATTTGTATCGTCTTCCTAACAGAAAAGAACATAACAGTTTAACTGAAAGTGTAAATGGACTGCATCTATCAAATATACTCTTGAACATATATTTGACTTTAGAAGTTGAGTCATTTTAAAAATGTAATTCCTAACAAGTAGATTTCCAACCAAAAATTTCAGAAGAAATTGTGTTTTCTTTCACTATTACTTCTCCAAATCCTTCATTTGTTTCAGCAGCACAAGAAAGAAAAGCTTTAAATGATGGAGCTGTCAATTCCAAGGTATTTTTCTTCCATAAATGGAGGCCATTTCTGATAAATGAAGTGTTGTGAAATGAGAGGTTTTATATACCTTTGAAAACCTATAATTGAGACCAAGTTTGGATTCTGATACTATGTCTTTACTAAATTGCTTTATTTTCCTTGCCATGCTAAAATTCTGAAAAGTAACTTTGTAGAAGTTTTATTGCTAGCAATGATGCTTTTACATGGTGAGGTCATTGCCTGCTGCTGAGTTTGTTTCCCTTTGGAGATGCCTGGAAGTCAGGAAGGTTGACAAATCTTTTCCTTAAATGTAACATATTTGAATCGGTATTTTCACCTCAGTAAGAGATTAGATAGAATAAAACACAGTATGTTACCTACGGAGTAATTTATTTAATATTTGAGAGTGAAAATGTCAGAATTGTTTTAAGTCAACTCAAAATATTGAGATTTATCTCAATTTGCCTAAATAATTTCTTTTTCTAATGTTAAATTTGAGCTCTCTATTTTAGGATTGTTCTCCATTCACCCGTCCTATCCACCCCTATAGATACTTCTATGGATTCTGACAACATAAAAATGAGTTCTTGATTAAAATAAAAAAGAAAACATGTCAATTTTCATGACATGTTCCAACTGGCTCTCCCAAAAGTATTGATGTTGGCCATAATTTAGATTTAGAGATATAATTTTCTCAGTAAGTAGATTTGTACAAGAGTAACAGCTGCAGTAATTGTTGCTTTTTAATTGAGTCTGGATTTGAACTATTGTCCAGCTATCTCAGGACAGCTTGCTATAGATTTTGTGCATTGTTCTTACTCCAGTGTTACCTCTATTTCTGAAGTCCTTCTGGACAGAACACCAAAATACCTTCTTGTGAGAACAACTGTTAGCTGAAGTGGAAAGCTATGTGCTGTTTCATGGCTGACTACCTGAAGGATATGACTCTGGGAAGGATTTTTGAAAACAAGGTATATATATATATATATAGAAGGTCTTCTGCTTTAATCTTTCCTTTCTTAAAACCTTCTGCGGAGCACAAAAGAGATATTAGATTTCAAATCTCTATAGCATGGATGTCCAACCTTTAAATTGTCTGGGCCCCACTAAGTAAAGGGGAATTTTCTTGGGCAGTGTATACAGGTTGATGCAAGAGTAATGCCTCTGATTTGTTTCCATGGAAAATACAACAAACACAAAGAGCACAGTAACACTATCTGTTTTCTTTTTTTCCATCAGTCACCACCAGTATCTGTGCATTTTTACCAGTGGTGAACAAGAACATGCATGCCACCTTCATAAAATCTCCACCAGCTGAGGTGACCCACTGTCACTGTTGCTGTTGCTGAAATGCACCACCCACTGCCTCTTTGGGCTCATATCCCCTGTTTGGTCTCCATCAACTTTCAGCAAGTGTAGCTGAATGTCTGTGGGTGCCATTTTTTCTGCAGGGCGGAATTCAGTGACACACCTTTGCTTCATATGCACTTCTGTGTCAGATGTCGTTCTGCTAAACTGCCCCAGAAATGGGGAACTTTCTGCCTCAGAAGCAGACCCAAACACAACTCTCTCTCTCTGTTCACAGTAACATAGTAGCGTGAAAATTATTTGCTCATTATTACTATATAATACAGTGACACAAGTGACATACACTGTAGAATACCTTTTTCTTGAATACCATGTGCAAAAGATGGAAAAGAGGAAACTGTATTATTTCTGGATGGTGTAGTGTACATTCCTGTAGCTACGTGCACAGGAGAGTATGTAGTGTGGGAAAAATAGCACAGTGTACAGGAATGTATCACTTTGTAGGTACAGGAGAACCAAAAATTTTTCTGTAGCTTTCAAATGAGCAGCCAACCTATCTTTAGCCAGTTGGGTTCCCTGACCAGTGCCTGAGGAACCTGCTGATGAGGTTTTGTGCAGGAGTGGCCTGTCTGATGTGGAGTGCGCACTGAGTGATTCTTAGTGAGCAAGGTACTGATTAGACTGGACAAAATATAACTTTATTCTTACCCTATAAATTCACTGTCAAAATACACACATGCCGTTTGTTATTTGAAGACTCCACCCTGACTTCCCACTGCTCTGGAAACCAAAGCTAGGCAGGCAGCTTCACTCACACCAATTGCAGTGCTGCTGATAGCAGAATGCCTTCTGTAGGTCGAAGACTGGGGGAAATGCAGCTGTGATCCTGTGTGGTGGGACCTGAACACTGAAGTCCTTACTTGACTCTCAGAGAGATCACCCCCAAAGCAATCTGGCTAAAGTTTAAGAGAGGGCAGGGAAATTCATGATCTGTGTATGTACCCATTTATTTCACCGGTGGCAGTTCCCATGATGTTTTCCTGACAGTCCCTGTGGTAAGCCATAGAGATAAACCTTATAATATGTTGCCTCAACTTGTTAAAGGTCTTGGAACTGCCTGTTGTTCATGATGTCTGATGCATTTTGCTCCTGATGAGTTTTACCTGTTGTGCTTGGTGAAGTTTTGATGTTTCTTCTGAATGAAGTATTGATTTATACATCATGATCTCTGTTTCCTGGATTAAGTTGATAGATGGCTTTGACAATGCCATTCATATTTCCCTAAATCCTTCAATGTGTGGCATTTCCATTTTGTTCCAGTTGTATAGGTGGTTTCAAGATTTCACAGAACAAGAAAACTGTAGATCTCTACAAAGAGAAACTTAACAAGATTGTGGTCTAAACCGCCAAATGCTGATAACAATTGAGCATTTTGGTCTTTTTTGAAATTCAGAACATTGTGAGAAAAAATATCAGCGTGCACATGAAAACCACCCTTATTTTTAAAAGTGTCTTTAGATTTTATTTGTATTTTAAATACCAGGCAGTGACAGAGAATTTTATTTTCCCTTTTGAGCTCTTTTTTTCTTGCCTCTCCCTGTGTGGAGAAGAATTTTCCTGGACAATTCTAGCTCAGGAGCTGGACACAGCCTGCTGCTTCCTGCACTTCTTGCTCAGTTAGCTTGTTGTGATTGTTCTCAGGGCAAATGAAAGAGGAGGACAGTAGAGACCTCATACATTTGACTAAATATTTGGAGGGAGATTTGCAAGAGAAAAGCATATGCAGTTTTATGCTAAAAACCATGCAGTGGTATTTTATACCATTCAGTATGCTGGAAATCTGGAGCCCTACAAGAGGAAAATGTGGAATAAACACAGAGCAGCCATAAAGCATGGAAGTATTCTTCCTTGCCAGGAGATATAGGACTGAAAAATGCATGATTAGTTTAAGTGGGTCCTACCAAAGAGGTTAAATGAACCTTGCATGCTTTTGATTCTTGTAAAGCTTTTATTTGGCTGGTATGTTAATGGCTTTGAAATGGACTAGTTTGAATTAAAATAATTTAGCATTTAAAAATTACTGTTTATTTTATTTTTTTATTTTATTTTTATTTTTATTTAATTGCAAAAAAGACTTTTGATGGAGACTTTCTCTCTACCTAGTGAATATACTTTCCACCATGTCACAACCTTTAAAGTAAAAATTAGGTTTTTTAGTTTTTCCTGCTCACCACACACTCACACACAAAGGAAAAAAAAAATCTTTGTTTCACTAGTGGTATGTTTGGAGAAACAGATAAGTTTCCTTCCCTCAAATGGAAACTTGAATCTTGTAATTAATTGCTCGTACAAAAATGTTTTACAGAACACATTACAGTTTTCCAGCATGTTTTTTATTTTTATTTTTATTTTTTTTGATCCAGTGCCTGGAGGGGTATACACTAAGGTTTTCCTCTCATGATTTCTTCCGTTAAAGTGTCTAAGTTAGACAGCATCCTCCCTGAGTGTTTCTCATTGAACTTGGCAAGTACTGATCTGGCAGAAAGCCATAGTGAGATATTTTGTCGTCTGGAGAACAATGTCGGGATCCACCCTTCTCATTCTCCTCTACCCCTGAACCTCTACATTTATCAGTTCTCAGAAGGACCCTGCTGAACCTGAAACCACATGGGGATATCACACATACCTGGCCTCTTTTAGAAATGCATTTTAAAAATGAAAAATTGATTTCATCATAATTTGGTCATGATTTGATGATACCCAAGTATATTCTCTACAAGTTGTGGAATAACTTGCAGCACCAAAAATACTGGCCCAGAGCTAGAAATGTGACTTACTCCATCGATTTCATGGTGAATTTTTGGTTTATCTTCAAAGTCTTTGGGCCAATATTTAACTAATGTGATCTTTGAGAATTTTATTTTATTAGCATATGTTTTCTTGTTTCCTTACAGCCACAAAGAGAATTAGAAATAGAAATTATAAATATCTTATCATATAGTAATGTTGAAAATTATTAGCAGTACGCAGAGAGTTTAAACTGGCACAAACACAGAAAAGAAGATAAGAACAAAAGGTCTATCACAGAAGGAGGAGGCCTGAAGGAAAATCCAAGAGGATATAAAGAACTAAAGAAAACCAGATTTCTACATGAAATGCTTGGCAATTCTGTGAAGGGGTTTACGTCTCCTTGTTCATAAGTTTAACAGTGACGGAGGAGGTGACAATAGAATTTCATCACGTATCTATGGAGGCTTGCATCCCCTGTGTCCTTGTGTGGCAGAGATGATGGTCAGCATCAGCAGATGAGACAGTGGGAGGCCTTTCTTATCAGTGACAGTCAACATGTGACCATTTTGATTCTTCTCAGAGGAACCTGGCGTATATGGATGTGCACTGGTCTAGTGGCTAGTTAGTCCAGCCTAGCTCTGAAAGAGGAAGCTGAAAGCAGAATGCTACCTGAGTAAGTGCTGTAGCCTCCTCACATCTCCTCTTCCAGCTCTTGGCCCTTCAAATGATTAGATGTGACCAGGTGTCAGTACAGCTCATGGGCTCTTTTGGAAAGAAAATAAGAAGTTAGGAAAGTACATTTGTCTCATAGGCTATCCGGAACAGATCTTACAGAGTTAGACTGCATGCATAATGTGGTCCATAGGTTGTATTACGTGTGCTGCAGTTTGCAATGTAATATTAATATGAAAATAAAGACAAAAAGAAGGCTATAAAATAATTATAGTTTTTCATCACCTGGAAAAATTTCTCAAAAGGAACAGATTTTTAATATCTTCTTATTGCTTCCTAGTACAGTTTCTCTGGTGTCTTGATCCTGTCATACAAGCTCTGTTAATGTGCACCAACATTCCAACGCTTTTAATATGCCATCTAGGAAAGCATGAAATTGTAAAAATATCTCAGCTTCAACTTACTAAATGCAAATATAAGTGTGGAGGAGGAAGTTGCTGGACTGCTGTTATCTGAATAAACTGTATGTGTGCGGCTCTGCACATTTAGTCTTTGATGGTGACGTATGACCAATTATTTATAAAGAAACTGGGTACCATTTTGAACTCCAGCACTTTGTATACAGAAAGAAGTGGCCTTCATAATCATACTGACAGCTCATTAATGCCTTCTGATGAACTCAGCAAACTCTATTAGGGGCATGTTTGAAGTAACAAATTTTCATAAGTACACGCAAGCCCTTATTTTCCCTTTCTATAAGTCATCTGAGCTATTAATATAGTGTGTGAGTATGAAACATAAATCAGACTTCCATTTGATAAAGTAATGAGCAAACTTCAAAGTTTGAGGAGTTCACTTTAGTTCAGACAAGTGCTGGAAAATCCAAAGGTTTGCTTAGATCTTTTCTGAACAGGCCTGGAGTTGTACAGGAAATGCAAAAGAACCTACTTTCTTTTCCTCCTGAGATTTTATGGATGCTCTCTTTGGAGTTGCTCTGGGAGTAGGAAATACTAAAGCACTCAGAAAATAAAATCAGCTTTAAAGTACTGAATACAACTTTTTCAGATCTTAGGAAAGGTTATTGACTTTCAAGTGATCATTTGAATCTGTTTATCTGAGCGTAATAAACATGCTGCATAGCAGTTGTGGTGATATTTCTGGAAGACCTCCTCTTTTCAAGAAGTCTACATCAAAGGGGAGAAATAATAGTTCTTATATGTGTTAAAAATTTTTTTTAAAATTTGTTTTTTATTTTTTTCACCTTTGCAACGTATAACTGTAGTAGATCGTTGGGACCCTTGCCAAGCAACATAAAAACCCATCAAGGCCACCCGGATCCTTAGCCCCAGCCTGAGCTATGTTGTAGCTCTGCATGAACCCAGTTTTACTTCCTGCTGCACCCAGACTATTGTTGGGATCACTTGAACTGGTGTAGCACCTGGCTTGTTGCTTATTGCCTTGCCCTTGCCCTTGGCTCCTAGCCTCGGGTGGAACAGTCAGGGAAGTTTGTGGATCATTCATCGGCATATTGAGTTCTGCTGCTAGCATTGCTGCTGTATGTTTTCTCAGTTTAGATGAGCTCTAACAATTGGTAAAGCTAACAAATATCATCAGAGTCGTTCTGAGTATGTCTCTTCAAGTCTTGCACTGTCTTTTAGTGAAATAGTGTCAGTGGATTATCCGATATCTATCATGTCTTAAAACTGTTTTCTTGTTCTGTTTTTATTTATTTTATTTTATTTCATTGTGAGAACTGGATAAGTACCTGCACAGAGGCTAAGATGAAAGAAATAAAACCACCTTAATTTTCTTAGAAAATGCAAATGTGGCTGAGAGACTCATCAGTTTGCCATGAGGTAATTCATTGATGAGAGAAAAAAATTTGGATGTAGTGAGGAAGAGTAGCATTAGCAATTTTACATAGTGAAATTATTACCTTTTTGAGAATGATCAGTCAGCACAATGTTAGGAAGACTGTTTTTTGTGGTTAGTTTATTTTCCACATTACTTCAAGTTTTTGCACAAATGTGTGAAACTCATGTGGAAGGGCTCTTGAATGTTAGGAAGGGATTTGACTCATAAGCCTCAGCTCTTCTGTGAATTCCTTTTCTCTGAACACATTTATATACAATTCAAATATTCATAATCTTTATTATTTTCAACATACGTATTATACATATTTTATTATGTAAAAATCATAATAATTTCCTCATTACTCACCAGTTACTTCATCAGTGCTAGATGATGAAATCAAGCCAGAGGAAGACCCTCATTTTGCAAAACCTTGTTATTCCATATCTTAATGGTCCCAAGAACTTGAGATTATGTGGAAAATTCAAACACAAGAAATTCATAAGGAGGATATTTGTCTATCAAGCCTTAAGTTGCACTTGCATTTTTTTAATGAGATCACATGAGAAAAAGACAGTTTTAATTAGCTTACTATCATCCTGTTACAGCTTCTTTGTAGGCTGCAAAGCTCACTGCTGCTGAAGTACTCCACTCATTTTTACACAATAGTTTATTTCACTGGAAAATAAGAGTGGAAGGAGCCTACATTCCAGCTAGTGCACCTTCTGTCCCTCACAGAGAGATGTCTTCCCAACTTGCTCTTAAATATCCCTCTTGATTTCTGTAAGAGAACATAATCACTGTAGACCCTTTGCACTGTATCTGTGCTCAGGTGCCTGACTGTCCTGCTGCCTCATTGGAAAGTCAAGAGCTTAACCATTGCCCTTCATCAATATGTAGGCTGGAGACAGAAACAGTATCAATCCCCACAGCACTGGTCAGATGCAGTGGCAAGTTTTATGTGGAAAAGGCTCTGAAACCTTGTGGAAATAGTTATTTCTAAATTACTATATATATATATTCTGTTTCTATCAGTGTTGCTTTTCTAACATACTCTGCAATATTTTTTAATGCAGTTCTGAATCTTAAGACTCTAACTGAAGTCTGGATTAATTTCTCCCCCTGTTGTTATATAATCTATTATTTCCTTCCATACTGCTTGTTCACAGGTGTTTTGTTATTATTGTTTTAAAAGAGTCAGCGTAAGTACTAGTGTTGCAACTACTCTTCCCTTTCATTATCTGTGTGTGTTTCTGTCTGTAAAACAACTATTCGAGTTTTCCTACCAGCTTTCCATGATGAACAATGGATCATAAACACTGTCACAGAGAATTTCATTTCACTTCAGTGAAGAGATAACTGACTCCACAACAAATTGCACTGCCTGAACTCAGGGAATTTTAAAGAAGAAGCAGAAGTCAAACTTTCACAACTCAAATACAAGTAACTACTGAGACTGACAGCATTAATAAAGTTGCAGAAATTTGTTTTTATGCAGAATTTCAGGTAGTGCATACACAGAAATACTACGGATTAGTCCAGAGTCAAAAATAAAGTGTCTGTTTTAACAGTAGATGTGTATGCTTATATTTTAGTTCATGCTTTAGGAAAATTGGTCTATTGTCTCAATGGTTCTTGTGTTACTCTATCAAGGACTTTGTATAGCATATTAAAAGTGAGGATATATATGACAGATCTGTAGAGATAGGAGATTTGATTAATAGTATGAAATTGTTTAATCAGCCTGCGTACAGTCCTCTATTCTCTCTTTCATTTAGAGCTACTTTCAGTTAAACTGCTGTTTGTGAGAATGCCTATCAATGCATATAGCAGCTTATCAAACTAAAAAAAAGAAGCATGGCTGTGATCTTAAAATGACAAACTAAATCCAAACAACTTGAATTGTGATGGCACTCGAGTTGAACCTGCTTTGTAGAACTGCTGAACATGACCCAAGGGTTTTAAAGCTTTCTAGCTGATGAAGACCTTGACAGAAAATTTTGTAGCTGACAGGTGAACACGTGCATATGTAGGGCACTAGAGGTTTAAATGAAAAATCTGATGCAAAACAAGGATGTTCATTATCATAACAATAGTTTGTTAACATGAATGATTTATTATCAAGACATTGATATCAATGTTAGAATAGTCAGTTATGATGTACTGTAAAACAGAAGAAATGGTTACTCCTTCAGAAAGTACCTTTACACGCTGATCTTAAAGATAGAAACGTTTCGGCCACTGTGGGCCTCTCCATTGTGTCTCCTAAATGTACAGTGTATATGTAACACTTGCTGCTGTCATTGACTAGCCAGAAGTCTACTGTGGTTAAGCATGTTAGGAATATAGTTGAGCATAAGAAGGGGAACATAGGAGATCACAGGATCCCTTTTGAATCATGGGTATTTTTTACCTCAAGGTTTAATAAACAATCATAGATTGTTAGTGCTATTTTAGTAATAACCGACCTATACTGCCCTTATTGTATGCAGTATTGTTCTCTTAAGCCTTTGTTGTGTTTTGCTACCAGTTTATGACAATGTAAGGGGGAGAAACTCAAAGAAAACAAAGAAATAATAAAATTCTGGTGGGGGTGCACTTGCACATTATACCTCAGGTTAAAGCCTCAGACTTTACCTTAGGTTAATCCAATTTCTTGTCATGTCCCTTTAAGTTCAAGTTTTGTTCACAATCTTAAACTCTGAAATCAGATGTAGTCTGCTTGAATCAGTATAAACTCTTTAATTTAAAACTGAAATATAATGGTCATGTTTATAATTTGAATATTTCATGTTTTATATTCCATTCATTGCGCATTTTCCCTTTGAGGAAATATGAATCCCTTTCCTTTTCTTCCTCCTAATTAATTTATTTTAATAATAAGAAAAAGAAAAGTAATGAAGCTCATCTGTTTTATGCAGTATAATTAAAGATTCTTTGGGGAGTGGGAAGCATTATAGAGCCCAATGGCTAGGAGACTCACAATGAAAGTTAAGAATAAAAAAGCCACAAAACCACACGTGGAATTGTAACCCCTAGTCCAATTAATATTTATAAATTCTATGACAAAAGGAACAATTTCCACAGGAGATAGTCCTATTTTAGACCATTCATTAGTTTTACAGAGCTGACAAATCCCTGCATGTATCAAGGGTGTTTGGATCCAGGTCTCTTCCCTTCACATGAACAAATTCTCTTTGGACTAAATACTGTAGCTAGGTAGGCATGTTATTGCTTCTGTAGATGAATCCTTTTGAGCTTCTTTTATGAGGCAAAGTCTGAATGGGTTTTCTCAGTGGTGGGCTGCAGAGTTGAATTGTCCATGCCAGAGGTCCAGTCAAGAGCAGTGGGTCCTATGTATTGGTATTCATTCAGTTTGGCTTCCCACCCTGAGCTCTGCCCAAATTCTTCAACCAAATGCAACACAAAACTGAATGTAGAAAGCAGAAATGCTTTTCTGCCTCCTTCAGAGTCTTTCAGAAATATATAAGGCAGCAAAGGGATAATCTGAATATGACTCAAATTAACTCATTGATTTTCTGTCATGCTTGCACCCACTTGTACAGAATCACAAAGCAGACTCTCTCAACAATGATATAAGCTCCTCTTCAAAGCCCCTTCATCCATCTGGTTACCAAGTGGCCATTCATCTTGAAGATGAATTGTGATCTTCAAGGTCTTTATTTAAACGTAGGTATACAATGCTACATGCATCTAGAAGACTTCATTGGGGATTATTTTATCAGTTTCAGGGGAAACTTGTTTAAGTTGTGAGTAGAATGAATTTTTTTTTCCCCTATGTGTTACTGCCGTAATCAAGCATAAGAAATTCAAATATATTTATTTTCTGCCTTAGTAATAAAGGTCAGTGCATTGTAGTCAGTGCTTAGTTGATTAATGCCCTTCAGTGTGATCTCATGTATGACATAAAAGATGATAGTCCACTCTTCTGGAAAAGTTCTGTTTTTTCAGGAAAAAATCTTTTAGTCATATAGCAGACAGGTGAAATGTACATAAGAAATGTGTTGGCAGAACTGAGGTATGGTGTGTTTATGTAACCACTTTCTGTGAATCAGACTTTCAGATTCCAGAGAATGTATGAATGTTTGCACAAATTAGAATGACAAATATAAATACATAAAAAAAAACAAAAAAACAGGAATCTAAGCCTTGCAAGTTCTCCTCCTTTTGGAGTATTAAGGACTTCTATGACCCAGAAGCACAGTTTGAAACATATTTTTGGATCACACTTTCACCTGTGTGTAGAACTTTACAACTCTGTAAAGCTCTGGAGACAATGCCAAAAGTTCCTATTCTCTACACAATGAATAGATGTATGTGGGACTAGCCTCTGCTACACCACCTGGGATGGCAATATCTGATGTTTTTACAATTGTTTTACAGCAGATCAAAATCTGGTCTTTGACATTTTTGGTAGGAAAAAAAAAAAAGAGTCCTAGAAACATTCTTTATAGCATGAGTCACAGTCTGTCACTTTATCGTGAGAAAATATTTGTCTATTTAGCCACCCTGAAGCATTTGACTTCTTAATCTGTGTTTTTTCATGATTTTAAGAGGTGCTATGATTAACGATATCTGAACCTTAATCACTATTCAGAACATTGTATGCAAATTAGAAAAAACAGGCTAAAATGATTTGTTCCGTAAAAATAATTTTTCTGCAGCAAGTGAATATTTTATTAACAATACTCACTATCTTTAGACTTCAGTTAGCAATAAAACAATTTTTCATTTTAAAATTTCATTTTGGAGATGCAACACTGGTGCACAGTGTGTGCTGGAAACAAGTCAGCGCTTGCTAGTCATTGCCATGCGACAGGATCTTAGATAATGCAGATATTTCCTGTTCGGTCAGGGATGCCACAGTGTGGGAACTGCCCATGAATGTTGGCTCATAATGCCAGTCATTCCAACACTGCTTTATTCTGGTGTTTGAGATACCAACTATGGGTTGGGTGCTGCCGAAGGCTCCTGGTTCTATTTTGGTCTTTCCCATTGACTCAAGAACAAGGAAGTTAGGTAATTTTTTCTGCCCTTCATTATCTCTACCTTTCAAATAGATTTAGTACTTAAAACCAACCAGCAACATTTTACCAAAATTTTTATTTGTCTGGAAAACGATCCCCAGCTATGAGCCATGTTTTGCTTGTTAAGACTTTTACTGGAAAAAAGAAGCCACTTCTACTTTATTTTATGTTTTAATATATATTTGTGTGAACATTCGCTTTCCGAACTAGAATTTCTATTCAGATAAATATGTCTTGCAGTTAAGTCACCTCTTTGTGCTTTAATATTCTCTTAATTACATCAACTATTAATGGTCAAAAATGAGAGAGACAGAGAGGGCAAAATCTGCTACATATATTTACTGAAGGATCACCAGTCCATAGACTTGAGACGGCTGTGCTGTATGGGTGTGGGCATGGAAGTATGACTGAATCTGTAAGCTTATGGCTGCATTCAGATGAAAAAGGATAAAAAAATAAAATAAAATAAGTGAAAAGTTGTGCAGGGTAACAAGACTATTTGCTTAGACCTACCTTAAATATTTAGTGAATGATTTTCTGATGAGATGCATTTGAAGTGCCAAGAGCATAATTACCGCTTGGACTGCTGCAGTACTACAGCAAACTACAAGTTTTGGTGTTCATATGCCACTTGTGTTGTTGACACTGCTTTACTGAATTACTCAATCTGTGAAATGCTCTGTTACATATGAATTAATCTATCTAAAGGACTCATATCCACAACCCAGCCTGCAAAAGAACTGACAAAATCCCTTTAAAAGTCACTGAGCACTTGTGTGATCTGAAGCCGGGCATAATTTTTCATAGTTAATAACTCTGATATTTCTGGAGCTGCTTGAAAATCTTGAGTAGCATTTGATGATGCACTGCATGTGAATCTTGGTATTATTCTCAAGGATAAAATGAAAGATGCCATGGGTTGGAGTCGGCCGAGCTGGATGAGCTGCCAGGTTCTGAGGAAGTTGTTGGAAATACATTTCCTCCCATGTTATGGGAGCTCACTGGAAGGGCACATCACATGCTTCTCCCCATGTCACTGTTGCTGCTGATACAGAGCACTTTCTGTAGAGACCTGGATGAGGATGGCTCAGGCTGAAATTAGATTGATTGGGAATTTTTATCTCTGGCGTTAGATGACTTTCTTGTATAACTGAGGATTTCACTAGTAAAGTACCACTATATATGAAAGATTTTGTTTTCTCTAAAATAAATGAATAGCTAAATAAAATCAAAACTACACAAACTCTTCTATATTGCATTGGTTTGATCTTAAAAGAAATATTCTGAGTGGACTGAAAATATCTACTGCTATTTAATCGAAAAATAGTTTACATTGGTTGTTGTTGATGCATTTAATATAAAGGACTCTCTCCCATATTGCATACCAGTCTGAACTCTCTAGTGATGCACTGAGAAAGAAAAATAAAGGAAAATTGGAGGCCCCGGCATAGGCAAATGATGTGTAATGGTGTTGAATTAACTGGAACACTTTAGAAAGCAGGAAAAGCACATTACATAATTGGACTAAAAATGAGGTGATTCTCCAAACCTTTGAGAACAACATTGTCAGGAATTTCTATATTGCCTTTTTTTGTTTGTTTATTATTATTTTTTTTAAGCATTTGTTCTGGTACAAATCTCAGTGTGTATCGCTTTTAGAATCTAGCAAACGAGGCGTGCCACCACAATTAAAAAATTTGCTGTGTACTGTGCTGATACACAGCAAATTTTTTAATTTAGCTGTGTATCAGCACAGCTATTCCCTCGAGAACACTACATGCAACCGTCCAAATGCCTTCAATTGCAGTTTATAGCCCAGAGCGGTCTGCTGCTCCCGGCAACACCGGAGATGAGGCAGCAGGTTACATCAGCTTAATATGAAAGGAATGTCCTCCTGAGCAACGCTGGAGGCTGAGCTGTTCCCGTGGTGTTTTAGCACAATTGGCAGGGAAGCCAAGCATTGATGCTGAAGCTGTCCTGAGTGACAGGCTGCTTCTTTTTGTGCTCCCCACGTGGCAGCATCCAGCCACATGCTGCTCTGAGGCTGCTGCTGACCTGCTGCCCTGTCCAGCCGCTCCCTGAGCTCTGAGCGCAGAAACCGTGATGCTTGCTGCAACCAGTCCTCTTCGTGGTGGTGGCTGTGGGTTGTTCATTCCTCACCCTCCAGTACCTGCTGTGTTTTCTGTTACACGGCATGGCACAGAGCTGCTGGCAGCCCATGGTGAGCGCGTTGCGCTGCAAGTATTTAAACAAGTGCTTATTTACACTCCCTGAGCACCGCTTCCCTGCTAAGCTCTGTGGAGGAGGGGAAGAGCTCTTCTGTGCCTTTTTAAATAATTGCAGCATTTCAGCGGTTAAAAACGGCTCAACAAATGTTCTTGCTGTTCCGCGGGAATCTTTATGTCCGTTTTTGCATCCACACATCTGAGTGGGAAGAAAATGATTTTATTCTGATTCAGAATAATTTATCCATTGCTATGCCTAGCTCACACTTGGATAATAAGACTGGGGTTCACAGTGGAATGCAAGTAGGGGGCTGTTGCAAATGAAGCCATTCATTCAACTACAAGAAGTGGAATATGAAATTATTTTGCTAGAATTTGTGGCACATAAAACCACAGAGAGTGAATAAGTAGTTCTATGTGCCTTTATCAGTGGTTTTTGTGATATCATTATTTCTTATTTTTTGTGCACAAAAACCATTAAAGAAGAGCACAATCAAGTAGAATATACTTCATTTCCACCTAAAAAAAATATAATAATCACTTACAGACTTTTTAGATAGCTATTAGAATGTACAGTACAACAACAAAAGGAAAATTAGCTTGCCTTTATTAAAAGAAAATAAATTTCTTTGGGAACAATGGCTTTATATTCCAGTAAACACTCAGAAGTTGACAGCAATGCTCAAAGGTAAGCAGAGATAATGACATCTAATTGCAGATGTAGGTGGCAAGTGACAAGCTTGGGAAAGTTTTGTGTCTGCTCTATGGGTGTGAAAGGTCTGTGCTGGGTTAGGCCCAGGACAGGAGCTAACTCGTTCATCTTACTGGTGGTCTCTATCAGGTCTCTGACTCCTGTGACCAGTTGTATTATATTGCACATACATGGAAAGCTCTTGTATATTTGGGTTCAGCATGGGCCTTTCAGCTTTCACCTTTTCAGCTATTTCCCTTTGCACGGCATTTGAGTATGGCGTTTGTGTCCCATGAATACTCTGACAGAAATATTAAATTTGAGGCCTAAATGTGCAAGGCTGCCTTCAGCTCTGTGAGCAACTCCTCCTTTCCACAACATATCAACCAGAAGTGCTCATGGTCTTTGAAATAGACACCTTTGAGGAGAATGAACTCCCCAGTTGCCAACCCCTCTGCAAATGCCATTCACCTTCGTGTTACAACAGACTTGTTTTTTCAGTATTTCCTGTGTCTTCTGGTCAGCTTCAGTGGCTCTGTTGTGTACAGGACTGCTTGGCTAGAAGCACCAAACTTGCCTCCTTTTCACTGCTTCTTGTTGTCTGGTATTATTTCACCAGATGTTAGTACATCAAGCATTATCTCTGGGATCCGTATGAGTGCTAGTCACAGTAGAGGAATTTGTCAGTGGACAATCATTTTTATCGTCAGGAGATATTCATAGCACAAATATTATTCCAACTGATTTTTGTAGATATCTTTAAACACACTTTATTTTTGGAAACCAAGTGAGCAGAAGGGAGTGCTCTTTTCTTGGAGTAGTTTCTTGCAGCACAGCAGTTCAAGAGACTCTTGAACAGGGACAAGGAACAAAGTGACAGAGCGAAGGCTTTCAGAAAATTGCTCCAGATTTTTCCTGCTTAAATACAATGAGCACATCTCAGGGTGAGAATGGTACAGTATGTGCATATGAAGCCCGGAGATGTAAGCATTGGTTATAACATGAATTAGTGTGGACTGTCAGCATCTTGGTTCACGAAACACAGATTCAGCCCAGGCTTTTTAGGTAAATAGTGAAAATACACCAAGAAAAGGAAAATCTGGCAGTGATGTTTCTTTCTTCAGTTTTCCTCTGTGACTTTTATTACTCTGAGGAAAACACAACATACAGATTTAACTATTTCCTGAAAGGCTGAATAACTTGTGGTTTCAAGTTCAAAACACACTACCAATGTTTCCTTTGGTTTATTCTTGCAGCAGGGTAAACAGTGGGTATTCTGAATAGGAGCTACCAAAGAATAAAAGAAATCTACTGGCAATTCACTGATGTGAACAGGGCAGCTGGTTGGTTATGACATTTAACCAAGCTCACTGGGAAGATAAGGCCACACACTACCTCTGCTCTCTTTTGTAGAACTGCTGTTACATCTGTGTTTGTCTCAGTTGCTGCTTAGGCTGGCTGGTTGTGAGAAATGGGCTCTCATTTTTTCCCAGTATACCGAAGCTGAACACTATAGCAGCTTCTCCTTTGTTTGATATTAGCATTGTAAAAAGTCATTTTATTTAGTTACACACACATGTAATACAATGGCATTCAGTGAGGTCTAAGAGTGAGCCTGGTAAACACATTTTTCACATTTGCTGCTCCCTTTGAAAATAAAACAGCAGAATTGGGAAAGGACCATCTGAAAGCTGACAGCTCAATCTGACTTAGTAGGAAATTCCATATATGATTTTACAAAAGTTTATTAATTTTGTACACTTTATGTAGATAAGAGGAAGTTGCAAGACCCATCAGCATCCTGCAAATGTTGAGAAAAATTGCTGTTGAAAAACACATATCTTCTCTAGCTCATTAGCAGAGTTAGCTAGATGCCCATGGCATTTAATATGCAAAAAGTGTCTTATATTTAAAGCTGTTTACATATATTTTTTTCAGATGAATTCTTTATTTCTTTTTTGACAAAGCACAGTCACTGAAACTAGCAAAAATTAATATAAGCTCTGGAAAATAACTTCTCAAAATGTCCTTGATGCAATTCTTAGGAGTTTTAAAGTTGCGATTACAGAGATATTTTCAAGAACACAGAGCTTTTAAATATAAAAATGAAGTATAGCTGTTTGTGGTTTAGATATTCATTGGGTGCTTATTCAGATTTTCAGCACTGACTTGCTTGAAAAATGTGTATGTCCCTCTGCAATAGCCCAAGGGTTAGACTGGCTCTTGAGATACATCACAGAAAGTGCAAGTACATGACAAGGGCAGATAAATGCCTTTAAAGATATGTGTTGTCAGCAAATATTTAGTAATTATGGCTGTTAGACCAGTTACACACATCACGCAATCTTAGTTTCAGAAACATTGACTTGTGGAAATACACATCCTACTCGCTAACAGAATCATTCATCTGTGAAACCTAGGAGGTGAGAGTGTAAAGAAACCTATAACCCCCATGAGGAGCCTTGCCTCTATAGTCTGCTGTATGTTTTCACTCATAATATCAGGTTCTACTATTTCAGAAAAGTTATAGTTAACTGGTAAGAGGCTTTGTTACTGCCTCTTATCAGTTATTTACCAGAGCTACAGACTTCTGAAATGTTCTTTCACTGAAATAATGGAGACTTCTGAGATGACGTCCACAATGTTAGACAGAAAGGGAGGGTTTCTTAAACTGAAAAAAGACTCTTAAAAACAGGAGGCATCAAGCAGGGGAAAATGAACATTATACAAACATTTGGGTGTGCCTGCATGCTTCTTTTCCGTTGAAGTACAAAATTTTTGAAGTCAGAATAAGTTTGTCTCAAGCTCAGACTTTACCTATGCTAGTTCTTCTAAGAAGAGGTAGACACATTTATTTAGTCATTAACATTTGGTGCTTTTTTCTTTTATTTGTAAGGTACCATTTACATGTGTAGGGGCTGTCTCTGTGTAACTCTGTGTATGCTGTGATTTCTGTAACGTCACCCTTAATTTTTGCTTTGTTTTTTCTCAAACCCAAATTCATGGACTTGACTGTTGGTGTTGTTGGTGAGAAAAAAGATATTAATGCTCGGCAAAGGAGATATGAAACAGGTTACCAGCTCCTGCACCCATTTCATGCTAGTTTGTACTGGGGACATAGTCATTTTTAAGCTCAGTTTTACAAAATTTAAAGGATGTATTAATTGCAATTTTGCACATTTATTTCTACCAGTTCTCAGTTATTCTGCTTTGATCCTAAATATTCCGGTGTCTATCAGTACTTCCTCAGGTTTTATTTAGTCTGAAAGATTTTTGCCTATGTAACTCTGAAGTCTAAGTGTTCAGAAGCTGACACAAATATTGTGTTCTATTGAAGGGAGCTTACTTCAAGGAGAACAGTCTCAGAGCATTAAAATGTAGTACAGAAACTCTGCACACACAGTGTTTGAACAGTAAGACAGTGACACATGGATAAAGGAGAGCTAGAAAGTGAAATGGCATTTTTAATTGAAAATATGATTCTGCACAAACTGAAATTCTGTATTGGAGTGAGCTTATCTCAGTGTGATTTCAGATTAGGGTTTTCTGAGCTCTGAAGGCAAAGAGGGAAAAAGGACTGTGCCTTCTTACCCACGTGTCTCCAGAGAAATGAAGCAAGGGATTCTGAGAGACCCTCTGGCATGTTCTTGTACAGAGGCACATCAAAGTCAGGGGAATATCTCATGCTTACTGTTTCATGAAAACACTCAGAGGCAGAAGCAGTTCTAAAATATGTGGAAATCAGCTGTGAATCAGGAATGGGCTCCTTCCGTTGGTTCCTAGGACTAAGCACAAGAAAAAATTCTATGGACAGCTCTTCCTGATCATAGATCCCAGACCATTGGTCACATTCACACTCTGATATTCGGTGACACAGAAATTCACCATGAAGGAATAGGTTTGTGATGGAAGTGTTATCCCTAGCTTGAATGACAGGTATTATTAGCGATAAGCTTTTCTAGGTCATTTGATGGAAACACTTTAAAATCACAGGATTTTTTCAGAGTTAGTGATGTATTGGCTTGCCTTTCATCAAGTTACCTATTATTTTAAAAATATTTATAGTGAACTGATATAGTTAATTATTACAGTCATTAGTAAGAGAAGGTACAACTGTAAAAATTTAATCAATACTAATCTCTGATGTTTTAATGTAAATTCATTAAGTTACTTTGATTTTACTAATTTATTTTATAAACAGAAAACGAGGTGTTAAAGTTCCATTTTACTCTGCCTGTATCATATTTTTTTGTTGTTAGTGTTAGTTTCTAAAATGGGGTGGAATTATTTAAATAGAGGTAGGGCCCAAGTGGAGTATTTCAAAAGGCATCTGAATTCCCAGCACGTCACCTTTAAGAGAATGTTGGCATCTTTATATTTGGTGAAGAAATAAAAAACAAACACAAAAACCTCCTCACATACCAATACAGAGTAGAAATATTAAGCCTCCTATCATACATCCAAACATAACAACATGTGAAAGGGTGTTGATAAAGAATATTAAACTGGGCTCCTTGATGAGAAAAACAGGATGTATTTATGTGTCATTTCCAAATGTAGTTGTAGTGTGTAGGTAGCAAAAGTGCCATATGCTATAACAAAAGCACTGTGGGATCCTGCACAGCATAATCACAAGTGTGGGAAGGCATATTTATTGGAAAAAAAAGTGTAAGTAAACATTCATGGAAAAGAGTGCATTGGAGCAGTTTTATATGGTCTAACTACACTCCCTAGGCTATTTATCTTGTTTTTCCTTCGTAGCTATTTCTCTTTGAAACATAAGATGTCATTTGTCTCTGACTATCTGACTGTATTGGACCACAGTGCAAGATACTGATCAGTCATTCCCAACATGGGTAAACCTGCTGGAAAGGGCACTTCTCCTGAGTAAGTAATTTGATAGATTCACTCCTAAGCATTATCATTTTTATTCTCACTGATGGAGGAAAGAGGAGGACTGGCAAGACTGTGTGCTGTGAATGCCGTGATGAATACAACTTTAGACTGTGCATTACTGTCAGAGAGAATAAAATGACTTTCTTGAATAAACTGTGGAAGAGAAAGCCTCAGTTTTTAGTAAGGCACATTTGATACAAATTTTAATCTTCATCAGTTTTAATCTCAATCTGTGTGAGGTGGCTTTGTTCTCCTGTTCCATCATAAAGACTTTTTAACTTCTTTGGCAACCTTTTTGAAAAATGAAGCCGTAAGTGATAGTAGGCACTAGGCAATGCTGAGGGTTGGTCAGAGGCACTATGTGGTGCTACTGGGCTAAGACCTGGAATCCTGCATTGCACCTACATGTACTCTTCTGCTTTGGAAGTGTGGTTCCTTTTCACTCCTTACTTACCACTGACATGAAAATTTTAAGAGAGCGAACTTTGATACCTATTTTAAAGCAAAAGCAAACCGTATGATCCCCAGGATTTTAGTATTTATTCACTGACAAAACATCAGAACCAGGTAATTCATTTCAGGAGAGGGTGTAAATGTATTTATATAAAATTATATTTCTAACTACAACCAATTTTGGGGACAAAGAACTTCACAGCACAAAATGTCTTCAGCACGGTCCAGTCCTCAACTAGTCCTCCTTAAATCCAAAGCAAACAAAACATCAGAATAATTTTTAAAGCAGGTTTCCCAGTGCAGGCAAAATATTTGCTTACTCAAAGTGCAGATCAAAAGTCTTTTAATGTGCATTAATGAGAAGGCAGAAGTAGTAGAGAGTTCGTAATGGGATCCTGACCTAATTGAGATGAAATGAAAAAATTTCTTTGGGTACCTGGATAATATGTAGATTAGACTTTCATTCCCATTCCTTCATGTCTCCCTTCATAGGGGAAGAATATAACATAATACGTGGACTTGCTTTTTTAAACTGCTAAAATGTGTGCTCATAGAATCAACAAACTCTTGTGACTCTACGGAAGGGGTTCTCACCAAACTGGTGACAGTTCATGATATATCAAGTGCTAAGAAAAATATCTGGCACTTCTATGGTTGCACTGATCCTCCAGCTGTAATACTAGCCTTTAGTTAGTCAGCTGAATAGAAAAGACTGAAAATTCAATAGGACATGAAGCTGGTATCTGAAAGACTGCAGAAAAATAGTAATTTCTACTTTAACTATACATGCAGACTTGGTGAAAGTTCTCCCTTTTTTTCTGGTCTTCCTTTCAGAAGTATTCTGAAAATGTTCCTGTTTTCTTCCTGTTGCTGTTCCTTAAGCTTATGAAGTGCAAATACAAAATCTTTTCTGAAAATATGCTAAATGTCAGGCTTAATTGTCACAACAAAGAAAAGATGTAAAGTTAATGCCATTTGAATCAGTAAACTTCTTTAAAAATACTGGACCTACTTCCAAATTCTCTCATTTTTATTTGGGTCTTCGAAAAGATTCTTGATGTGATTACAGATGTGAGTCAGACACCATGAAAAGTAATCTTTCTGGCCTGGATAAATGGTTCAATATAAATAGTAGAAAGGCTTCTGCCATGTCTAAAGGGTTTTTAATACTGGTTTTTGTTTCCTTTCATAGAATCATAGAATCGTAAATTGGAAGGAACCTTTAAGACCATCTAGTTCCAGCCTCCCTTCTATAGGCAGGGACACTTTCTTCTAGACCATGTTGCTCAAAGCCTCATCCAGTCTGGCCTTCAATGCTTCCAGGGAAGGGGCACCCACAGCCTCTGTAAACAGCCTGTTACAATGTCCCAGCACTCTCACAGTAAAGAACTGCTTCCTAATATCTAGACTAAATCTACCCTGTTCAGTTTAAGGTCATTTCCTATCATCCTGTCACAGCATGTCCTTAAAAAAATCCCTCCTCAGCCTTCCTGCAGGTCCCCTTCAGGTACTGCAAGGTGGGTATAAAGTCTCCTAAGAGCCTTCTCTTCTCGAGCCTGAAGAGTTCTTTTGCCAGTCTGACAAGGGAACATGCTACTCTTTAGTCAGATACTAGAAAATATTACCAGGATCCTTTGAAAGTATTAAACACCATTACTAACACCAGACAGTTATACAGACATAGTTTTTGTTGACAGCCTGGTAGTTCCTTAATAGTGACTGCTCATGTTGTAATAACATAACGTTGTCTCCTCTTTTGCAGCTCTTTTGGATTCACCAAGGTACTGAAGCTAAAGAGTTTGCCAAGACAAGTAGACTTTCTGGTACTCAGGTGGTAGTTATATAGTGACAGATTTTGGTTCAGATCCAATCTCGTACAGCATTGTTGTGCTTTGCCCTCTAAGGTCTGGGTTTGGAATAATCTGAATTGTTTTTGATTAAAAAAAAAAGCCAAACATGTTTGTTTTATAATCTGTAATGCAGTGTCTTTCTTTTGAAATATACTTTTTTTTTTTTTTTAAGTGAAAGAAGAGTATATCCAAATTAAAATATTATAACTGAATATGATTCAGTGACTCACAGAATCTACTGCTCAGTTACCTCATGCCTTGTTCTCTTGCCTGCACTGGATACCCCATTGGGGTTTCAGCTTATATAGTGCAGCAAAAACTGTAAGCTCCTCCACATTTCTTTATATTACTCATAGGAAAGTTTGTAAGTTTTTATAGGAAATAGAGTCTGAGTAGGAACACAGATGTGCGTGGGAACCTCTTCACAGTGCAGGTGATGGAGTACTGGCACAGGCTGCACAGTGAAGGCAAAATATTTTCTTACTCAAATATTTTGGGGTTGTGGAGTCTCCTTCTCTGGAGATATTCAAGACCCTCCTGGCCACCTACCTGTGCAACCTGGTCTAGGGAACTGCTTTGACAGGGGAAATTGGCCTAGATAATCTCTAGGAGTCCCTTCCAACCCCTACAATTCTGTGATTCTGTGGTTCTGTGAACACGAAGCTTCTGTAAAAATTGAATTCTTTGGAATAAAAATATTTGGATTTTTTCTGTATTATTTCAGCTTCTGAGTCATCACTGAGAATTTTAGGATTTCAAGAGGCACAGAAGAATATTGTTCGTATGAATGTATTCACCTTTTCCTTTTTATTTTTTAACCTAGCATTTAGCACAGCAGCTCTCTGTTGGTAGCTGTGTATAACAGTAGCTCTGGACATACTGCCAACTTAACAACTGCCACATGTGTGTTACGCCTACTCATTTTTAATACACTGCTCTTCATCATTGAAATAGACATAAGGCTGCTGTCATTCTGACTGGTTACATAGACACAACGTTGTTACTGTACAAATCCTTATTGTGACCCCCTGTGACTGTGTGACAGAGCATACAAAGCATCTATACACAAGTATGTGGACCTTCAGTAAAATAAATTGATTAATGTTACGTAGCTGTAGCTACGGCACCCTTTGTTTACTTCTTGATGCAGATATTTTATGTAAGAAATATAAAGGGAAAACATTAATGGTGGAAGCAATTGATTAATAAAACCTTCTCTGGATAACTGCTGATGCTAAATACAGAATTCATTAGACTTGTTTTAGTTTACTTTGATGGGATGTTTTGTACCCTGCAAATGCTTCTTTCTCCACACTGAGTATAAAAGGAAGCTGGTGTGACAATTTTAGATACATGCTTCTGTAACTCTGATGAATCTCCCTGTCATGTGTGAATGCCTAAGATTTTATTTAACACAGAATGGGAGAGAATAAGTGCTCAGGGGATATATATATACAACGTGGAGAAATAACAAGTTGAGGAGTGATGTGGGCTGTAGAGAGAAAATCAGTTTCTTTTCTTGCAAAAGAGGCATAGCGAAATCACACGGATCAGACTGAGAACAGCTTCTACTAATGAGCAGTCACATTAGCTATTACTAATGACAGTGGGAATGTTTCTCTCAGCTACTGCTCAAAACCTGGCATTGAGATTTTAAGCAAATGCTGGGAGAAAAAAAAAAACAATAAATGGCTCTTGGATGTATGAAAATAACAATAGAAAAACTTTGGAAAAGGAACAAAGTAAAAGTTATGAAGGAATATTGATCCAGAATGCTCAATTTCACTCAAAATTCTTAAGGGGTCATGAAGTTTGTCGGAGAGGAGAATGAATGATAAAACTGTGTAGGCTGAAAGCCATGTCTATTGCAATTAAATACTTGTGAAGTGCTTTCTGCATTATAAGATAGACCTTCTGATTGAGATGAAAAGATTATTTCCTATAAAAATCAGAACAGTATATGAGGAATATTGAATAAGTCCTCAGTCATCTTAATTCATGACAAGATGTAAATCATTTTCACATGTACCTTGACAAGATGATTTGGTTATTTATGACAAAGGATACTCAGAACTATTCACACAGTTTGACTAAGGTAGCAGTTTGACTGTGCCTGTGAATAATCCATGGAGAAAGAGGTTCCTTCAAAGGAAGTCTCGGAGAAGATAACCATTTTCAACCCAGACCACAGAGGAAGGATAGTAGGGTGAATATGTTGCCCAGGAACAGACTCCATTTCCACTAGACACAGCTCCATGTCAGGATGAACAGGTGGAAGAGCAGCATCTCTGGCCTGGATCTGCATCATCACTAATTACTGCATCACTGCAGTGGTGCTCTTCTGGGAGAGACCAACGTGGTTGCCCAGAGGCTGATGGTTCAGTCTCTGTGATACTGGTTGTGAAGAAGTCCTTAGATCCCAATTTTACTGTTGCTGAAATGTAAGATACTACTCTAACCCTCTAGTATTTCATTCTCTAGATGAACTAGAACAGTTCTCATAAGTTCTCGTAAAATATACTGGTCAGATGTCCTCCTGCAGTGTCAACTCCCTTTGTTGGTTTGATATGAAATGGATTTGAAACTGTTAAGATCATCACGGGAATTTGACTAGCTACCAGTCAATCACATTTGCCTTTAAAAACCATCAGAAAGCATTGATTTTTTTAAAAATGAGCTAGGACAATACTGAAAATCATAAATTATACCTTCAAATGTGAAAAGTGTTCCTTATCAATGTCTCTCAGACATTTTCTTCCCAGATTGTTGTTAATGGTTAGGAAACTACCTGTCACTGACAAAGGCTGCAACTAGTAGCATAAGCAAATAGTGGAAAATGTTTTTGCTGCAGAATCCTCTTGATTGTGGATTTTTTCCCTCAAAAAGATTTCTAACATATATTAGTGGATCTGGGTTGAAATATGATTTTCTTTATGTAGCACATGTAATACTTCGATCTTGCAGTACGTTACTTAAGTAGCAGGATTTGGGCCTCAGTGTTTTGAAAATCCTAAGTATTTTTACTCTCAAGTTTCTATTGAAATGGACAGAACTTAAAGGAGAAGATGTTGTGCTGGATAAGGACCTAGTGTTTTGGATAATGTACATCTATCTAAATAATTCAGCAACACTTGCACATTTATATCATTTAGGAGACTTTACAAAACTCACCAAATGATAAATGATTTTTTTAATGAAGTTTTTTTTTATTGTCAGTAAAAAAACCTAGTAACACTGTAAAATCTTATAATATTACCTCTTGAGTATTAAATACTTCATTCCTGATTTATGCTAAGAAATAAGCTACAAAACAAAGGAAATTCAGTCTCTCATCACAAAAGCTGGAGATGTGTTTTAAATTCTGTTGATTGATGTGTTTGATGTCATCGCTGTTTTCTTACCTTTGCTGAAGTAAATTTTTGGTTCTCAGACTATAGTGGTGATGGCAAAGTGATCACTTCCCATTAGTTGAGTTAGCAGCATTTATTTGGATCCATGCTGCCAGTTGAATGGGATTAAAAATGGTAAAAATGATAGTCTCTCCCCAAAAAGACAGAAAGGAGTAGGTGGGAGAAGGAGGAATAAATTTTTAACGTGGATCACTTCACCATCCTGGTTTATTGCACTCAGTACCAACTTAGTATCAGCAAAGCTGGTTTATTGCAGAAGCAGAGAATTCACTGGGTCAGGAAAAAAGCAGGTTTGAGGAACCACAGCTTTCAACGTGCCAGTGTATTATGGAATTGCACCTTTATTTTTCTTGACCAGACTTGAAATAGCAAATTCAAAATGTCGGGAAGTCTGAACCTGTCATAAATACAGTAGTTTCCTCCCTAGACTGTAGTTAAGCACTATAAACCTCTGTGGGGCTTGGAAATTTACCAGTGGCAGGTTCAGGAAGAGATGGTCTCCCTGACCATTACAATTCTGTGCTTCACAGTCTTGGTGTCACCGTTTCTACTTTGTTGTGGAGTGCCAATTTGGCTGTTTTTCCTCAAGAGACTTCCTCTGTGGATCCTTGTAAACAGACATACATAGATACTTCCTGCAACCTCTTCACTACAAAATACTATTAAATCAACAGAAACAAAATCTGATGAAAGAAGTTAAAGAAAAAAAGAAGGCCTATACAGACAAATCTTGCCTAAATAGATGTCTATAGTTTATGGGCTGGTTCAGTTGTTCAGCCGGTTCTGTGACGATTGGGGTGGGGGACCCGCGGTCCACGCCTCAGGAAAGGGGAAGAGGAAAAGGGAAAAAAGGAAAAGGGGGATGGGCCTAAAAATGAAACAGTGGCAATGATCTGAGAAGAAAAGCTGATTTACTAAATAAGATATCAGAATGCAAAATAACACAATATAATACAATACAATTGGAATTGAAGCTAATAAATCAGATGAAATGAGAGAGGGAGTGTCCAAAAAAACAAACAAACAAACAAAAAACCCCAAAGGCCTTATACTAAATGCTGAAGGTGAGACAGCTAGCAAGCAGCTGCTGCTGGGTTGATCCGAAATGGAAAGAGCCCTGTGTCTTGTGACACGTGAAGAGTTTTTATCTTTCCCTTTGAGAGGAAAATGAAAAAATGCAAAGCAATACAAAGTCCTCTGGGGTATGTAGTTCTCCTCTTCTGAGACAGGTATACTCAGAACTACTGATGATCCATGGAACTGGAACATTAACACTTTAGCTCCCAATGTACTACATGATGTTATGACGTGGTATATCAATAACAAAACTCATAAAACCATGACAATAGAGAACCCTGACATCATTTTTTTCATTTCTCTCTGTGTCACCAACTCTCACCTTACTTACTTTGCCCATCAGTTATTCAGGTAAAGTCTCTACTCCCAGTGTACCACGCTTATCTTGAATTGAGACATCGCATTTCTCTGCTAGACCTGTGTTATTTTTCTCTAAGTCCTGTGTTATTTCTCATTGATGGTAGATTCTCTTTACTGTTTTTTCTCTTCATGTTTCCACAGCTGTAAATGACTTGCTTACATGCAATATTCTGAACTGAGGTGTGTGTGATACTCATGGAAGTAATGTTTGAGATCCCTGGCATTAAGCACTTGCCATGAATTATTAGTGTATTCAATCTACCCACTATTTCTAGAAAAACGTCTTTTAATAATTCACATAAATTACTTCTATAAACATTTTTATCTGAACAAATGGCTGCTGTGGACCACAGGATATGAATAGATTGCATGCATCTGTAAACCAGAAGTGTCTTAAAAGAAGGACAAAGTGCTGGTAAGACCAGCAAAAGAAGGTCTCCTATAGTGCAAAAATTTTACTGACCTTTCTCTCAGTTAAATTTGGTATAGGTTTTAGTAACTGAGAAGTATATGCCCTGTAAAGTCCGCTGCTTCAGTAGTACTCTGGAACCCCTGTAACTTTCCAGGTGAATCTGGCCCTTTTAAGGTAGCTGTTAAAAAAAAAAAAATCGATAGCGAAGGACAAGTCAAGCAACATAAGACTCCCCGAGATGGAATCCTCCTAATCATAAATCATTTTAGATTAAAAAATACTGTAAACAAAGTATGGATTTAAAAATGTAGAATGATATTGATAATGACAAGTGTGAACAGTTCACAGGCTGGTTTGGCCTGGTTCTATGATGAATGGGGCAAAGGGACCCATGGGCCCACGCCCTGGGAAAGGGAAAAAGGAAAAAAGGGAGAGGGTAGGAAGATAAGACTAAAACAAAACAGTGGCAATGATCTGAGGGAAAACTAATTTACTGAATAACATATTGGAATGCAAAATAACACAATATAATACAATATAATTGGAATTGAAGCTAATAAATCAAATGATATGAGAGAGAGAGTGTCTAAAAACCAAAGACCATACTCTAATGCTGAAGGCGAGACGGCTAGGAGTGCACTCACTGCTGGGATGATCTGAAGGAGAAAGAGCGATATCATGACTTGCCAACAGTTTTATCTTTCCCTCTGAACAGAAGACGGAAAAACACAAAGTAACACAAAGTCCTCTAGGGTATGTAATTCTTCTTTTCTGAGACAGGTATACCCAGAACGAAAAATCATAAAACCGTGACAAGACACAAACTGCCACACTGTAATAACATAAACAGATCTAATGTGTTGCTGTGGCAAACGATCAATCAGTACGAAAACTGGCAGTCAGTCTTTTACCAAGTAAATTGAAAAAACAGTTTTTCTAGAGGAGTTTAAATAATTTGTGAAGATGGAAGAATTCTGTTGGACCATTAGATGAACTGTTTTTATTTTATTTATTAATAGAACAACACTTTTCATCCTTTGTCTTTAGAAAAAGAAGTTATTTAATTTTTCATATGGATTTATTTTCCCACCATCAGCACAACCCTCCCAATCTCTGTGGTCTGCAGTTTGTGATGTTTTTTCCTCCCACAATTATCCACTCTCTTTATCATCCTCAATCTCAGCAATGAAATATTTAAAATAATGCACTTTCCTAAATTTAACCAGTGCCTTATGTTTCTGAGAAGTAGAATCCAGATTTATCCTCATTTGTTGTATAGTTTGGAAATCAAATGTATTCTATCAGTAGTGTGATTGACTTTGGGTGGTCCTGTGTGGAGTCAGGAGTTGAACACAGTGATCCTAATGGGTCCCTTCCAGTTCAGGATATTCTACAATTCTATGACGTGGAAAGCTGAAATAAGGTCCAATTCAATGTTCAAAAATAGAAACAGAAGTGCCAGGATAAATATATTCATATAGCTTTCTGCTCTTGCTGTCACTGGAAGCTTGTCAGAACTGAAATGCAGACAATAATTAATGAATCAAGCCATTCTACATGGAAGAAAGACCACTTTGTAAAGCATCTCACCTCCACTTCCGGTGACAGATACAGATTTGTTCTAGTTCTATTGCTTCCTTTCATCTTGAACAATTTCATTTGGAGTAGACCAAAGCAGGTTATTTCCTGTAAAGTCACCCTTTTCAGTCAAGCATATTGGTGCAAATGATACTATAAATGATATTGTCATATATCACTTACATAGATTCTACAGAACAAATTTTTCTTCAAGGGAGATTTCTTCCACCAAGATAAAGTCTTTCTTAGAGCAGCAGAGTTAACTGGCTACTGAGAGTTATTTTTTTCCAAGATTTCATAGTTTCTGCATTTATTTCACAGTTCTCACTGAAACTGAATGAACGTTATTCTTGAAAATTGCCTTATTTCAACTTTTTCTAATGAGGAAAGGCTGAGAGACCTGTGTCTGTTCTGCCTTGAGAAAAGAAGACACAGAGGGGATCTGATCCATATCTATAAATATCTCAGGAACGGGAGGCAAAGAGATGGGGCTGGACTCTTCTCAGCAGTGTGTGGTTATAGGACAAGGGGAGATGGCCACAAACTGATGCATAGGAAGTTCCACACAAATGTGTGTGGGAACTTCTTCACAGTAAGTGTGAAAGAGCACTGGAATAGGTTGCCCAAGGAAGTTGTGGAGTCTCCTTATCTGGAGACATTCAAGTCTTGCCTGGGTGCCTACCTGTACAACCTGGTCTAGGGAGCCTGCTTTGTCAGGTGGGTTGGCCTAGATCACCTCTAGATGTCCCTTCCAACACCTACGATTCTGTGATTCCTTGATTTTTGGCTTTCTTGCTTAATTCAATACCTAAAAGCAGATACAGAACAGTAAGCACATCTTCTGCACTTAATTACTTTCTAACAGACAAGAAAAAATACGTATTAGAGTTAGGATTTTATTTCCAGCAAGAAGGAATCATGGAAGATCTTTAACTTCACAATATTTTTTTGGAGGGTAAGGTTCTTCACCATTGTTTCTTCACAGAATAAACCTAACAGTTGTGTTTTTAGCCAGATATGAGGAATAGAAAGACACTTTTTTGGCTTATGTTATTGGTTTTGATTTTATGGAAATTGGAACATATTAATTTTCTGGTATGTGTATTAGTCAACTGCAGTTTTGGTCTATTTTAGCTGAGGACCTCATCCTTGTTTTGTCACTAAATACGTGAACAGGTAAAAGCTTTAGTCTTTTCTTGAAATGAATTCTGAGCAGAATATAGCTATAAATGAGTAGTGAAAGCTAATAGGAAAAATGTAGCTAAACAGGATGAACTTCCATGAGTGAGTGCATGGATGGAGGGATTTGTCTTAACAGTAACAAGAAGTTTCCTTCTACTCTTCTCTTAGGTGACTGAATTTATTTTTCTTGGGAATTTGAAGGAACTAAGAACTTCAGACCTTGTGCCTATGGTGAGAAAACAGAGGTGACAAAAGGTATAGATATTTATAACTCAAAGTAGTTGTTTGAACACTTCACTATCATTTTTCTCTGCAAAAGACAATCATGGGAGAAAATTAAGTAATTCTTCAGACATATTACAGAAGAAATGAATTCTCAGCATACTAGATTTTTCTTTTCCTGTTCAGTGACTGGAAAGTGTTTAATTGATAAGAAAAATGTTAGTGCAAAACTATCATATGATTTGAAAATTATTATTAAATTATTATTATTATTATTATTATTATTATTATTAGCATAGCAAGAAGGAGAAAAGAAACTGCAATGGGTGTTAAATCAGTTCTCAAAGTATAATTGGTAACAAGTGAAGGAGAAAAAGTTTAGGAAGGGACAGCAGGGTAGTTTACCTGTAGATGTGTACAATAAGTAGAAGAAATACTCTGTGAAGAGTCAGAAACAAAGAAAAGGTAATGCAGCTTGAAATAAGCCTCCAGTATCTGAACATATGCTCAAAGAATAAAGACAAGTTTTGACAAAAACTCTGAATTAGTTCACCTTGAAGTGTAAATTTTGTGTTCAGAATTTCATCTATATTAAATAAAACATAACAAATGTCATGAATCTTCTAACTTTTTGAAGTTTATAAAGAAGGAGAAACACTAAAAACAATGGGTCTTTTAAGAAACAGAATTTTAAATAAATCCTCTTTTGAGGTTTAATTTTGAATATATATATGTATATAGAATGCACAGAGACACAGCAGAGTTGCTTGAAAGTCAAGTTTTGACTACCAGTTTTTTATGAATGCACTGTCACTGCATAACCTTTTACTAGGGTTGTTAAGACTCATGTTAACCTTGGAAGGCAAGTAAAATGGTAACTGTCTTATTGACAAAGCAGATGATTGACAACAGAAATTGAGCTGCTTGGCACTATAGGCTAAGTGCGATCTTTGACTATATGATAAACAGGGCAACAACAGTACAACAACGTTCACAATTTCATAGTACAATCATGAGTGACCTCTTTCATCAGCATCAGCACAGTGCCTTAGAGATTTATTATCAATCTGTATTTTATTATGCAAAGGCATTTCTGCTAAGTTCTAAATTTTATTATATTAAATATCTTACTGAGAATTTGTTCATGTGAAGTCCATCAATACCTGTGGTAGTTCAGAGACAAAGGCAAATTACACTTTACTTTTAAAATAACTAAGACCCTATTTCCCCTTCACTATATTTAAATAGTATAAAAGAAATTTACTGCAAGGAACATATGTACTGAAGAATCTGGAAGTCCCCTTCTCAGCCTGATGAAGTGTTGCTTAAGTAATATTGTGGTGCATAAGTTAAAACCACTTAGGAGTGCTTGTATGCTTTCTAGTTGCATAACATGGGAATAAAGGTAGACATTTCTGGTTAAACTGCATTTCCATGATGTTAAAATAACTTTAACTTCTTTTCTCTCTCACCAATGGCCACTGGTATGTGCATGTCATAGGATGCTAACAGCTCAGGAAGCACCCTGCAAAACGAAGGCTAGGTATCAGCTTAGGTTTCTTTAGCCTGCAACCCTCTTCTTCCTCCCAGCTCATTCAAAATGGCACTTATACTACAGATGCATCTAAACCTATGCTTTATTCAGTGGTGTAATATTGGCTGAATAAAGGTAAAATCTGTAAGCTGAGACTGGGGGAGGGTTGACAAAAGCTGGTGTAGTCCAAGGCATGCACTGCATTTTGGAGTGATTGCCATTCTTAACATATTAAGCCACACAATTTTCACAGCCAGTGTGTAGAGGGACATGGCAGGGTCATGTGCTACTAATTCATGTTTTAATTTTGGTGAAGGCTTTTCCAGTGTACAAAAGGAGCTCTCTACAGAGTTCCAGTCTCCCAACAATTTAGTTCACTTCAGCATTTGAGGAATGAAAAGGAGGTGACAATATGAAAAAATAACAAAGAGACAAAAATAAAAATTACTAGAGATGAAAGAGAAGGGATGAAGAGGAGAAAAGTGACAGTGAAAAAAAAAATGAAGAAACCTTCAGAAATAGGTACTTAGCTTAAATTCTTGTACAATTTAATTCAGTAAAGAAACAAATGAAAATAAACTTCCACTTACTACAGAGAAGACAAATTTTGGCTCGAAATCACCCTTGCAGTTGCAGAAAAATAATTAGCCTCTATTGTATCCCTTTCATATTTTCAATGACGAATTAAGATAAAGTGACTGGTATATTTGTCAGTTAAAAAATAAATATTAATTGTAATCCCATCAAATGCAACCTGATTTGATAATTCCTAACAAGATAAGGTTGTTTAGAAATTTATGATGGTCAAAGAACATATTTCTAGTCCCTGAGTTTATCAACTGGGTTAGAGAATTCTGTATTCTGTAATCCAAGATTTGAAATTGAGTACTGAATGAATTTGGATAATAGTCATAAGCAATTTGAAACAAGTAACTCGTACTGAAAAACTGAACTTCGCTTGGAAATAACTATTTTTTTTTTCTGTTCACTGGATGTAACAGGACAGAACATAACCTGAAAAGAAAGTACATCAGAAATCAACAACCTCCTGCAAATGGTCTCCAGTGTTCACTTAAACTACTAGATATTGTGAGTATTCCTGCCAACAAACTGACTCAGTACTATATTTAGGAAAAGAAAATGTGGCTGAATTCATTTTTTTAAATTGGGGTGACTTTCCATGGGCATTCTGAAGCAGTCAGCTAATGCTAATTGCACTGCTGTGTTCCTTAAAATAAACCAACAGCATACAAAACAAAAGCAAAAAAAACCCACAAACAAACAAACCAACAGAAAACAAACAACAGTAACAACAACTACAACAAATATCACCCGAGAGCGGATGACCAGGGGTGAAAGTTATTTGCTGAATTTCTCTCATTGCATGAATTGAAGGAATTAATCATGTGGATGACATTTTTTTCTAATGAATTTACATTCTGTCAAGTCATTTGGAATAATTGTGTATGTCTGGCCCAATTACTGTTCAGCAACATGCTCTGCCATTTCCTGATATGATACGTGGCACAGATTAAGCACATACCATGGCACGTATTTTTTATTATTTAAGAATGCATGAAGTACCTAAAAATAATGGAGTATATTTATTCCTAGATTTTCAAGTGTTTGACAGCTTTCCAAAGCCTTATGCTCTGAAAACAATCCTGCAATGCCTTATTCAGTATGTCATATTATTATTCTCTGAGAGATGCCTTTAAGATTCAACTCACATTTTGTGTCTGGGAGATTCCATTGTGTGGGCTGATCTGCCCAGGATGTTTTTTTAAATTTATTTATTTTTATTTTTATTTTTTTATGAAATCATCATTATTTTTTATTCACTAAAGCAATTGTTTTAAAACGATGTCCTGCAATAAGTTACAAATGTATAGGGTCAGATTCATCACTTCTCCTTTCCAAAGCTGCTCCAGTATACTATATAACAGGTCATTTAAGTCAAATATATTTTTATTTCAGGTTAGACCAACTTGACCAGGATGTTGATCAGCTATTTGCGTGACAGTATAGCTACAAGCCCCATCATAGGCATGTGCATACTTATCCGTCCGTCACTGCAGACTTTTTGTCTGTTGAAGTAATACACTTCTTTATGGTAATTCAGTGTTTTCTAGCTTGGTGTTGTTTGGACTGGTTGGGAATGTGATTGTTTCTCAGAACAGGTCTGTGATGTGACGGGAAGAGACAAACTAGAAATGGAATTAATATGAAGAGTTACTATGTTGAGGCAGAAGAGACAAAATGAGTATAGCAATGCCAACTCAGGAAGCCAGGAATCCGTGGGAAGTAACACTTTTCCTTCATTATTAATCTAATCTGAATTCTTACTATTTTTGTATCACAAGGTATGCTCTAGAACTTAAACTTGCTCTTTTGCTGCCAGAATGTTTTAATACAGCTTCCAATCTGTGTAACCTCAAAAATTCTTTAAGACTATTTAGTAAAATTCAGGGGATGTAACCTGTTATGCTTCACTGATTCTCCTCTCAGAGCATAGTGCATACATTTTTCTACACTTATGCTAAGCTCTTATAGTGACTATTGGAATCAGACAAACCAAAAAGGCAGAAAACTTGGATTCAGATTTTCTGGGTGTAAAGGCCAGTTCTTTGTGGCTCCTTGAACAGGAAAGTACTTGAACTTCATGATACAAAGCAAAGACAGGTATAATTATAACCCATGTAAATCATACTATACCATATTAGTATGATTTTCTGGGTGGCAAGCTCTTAAGTTTTGTTGAGTTCTCTGCTGTTTCTATTTAGTAATTGCCTGCAATAATTGATTTAGACAGTTGCATAAAAGAATCTGCATTACTGATATATAGAAATTAATAACTCTATGTAGATTTACATTGGAATATCTTGACCAGTGTAAATTATATTAACTGATTTATCTGATCCTGTTTTATGACTGCTAGTTTTCCATGTAGCTCTTGGAGTGACATATTATTTTAAGATCAAGAGTTAGCATTGTTTCATAGCAGTATAAATGAATAAGAAAATAGTTGTTCTCTTTCATCTTAATCCTTGTTTTTATTGTGCTTAGTTTATCTCCATTCAGATCTGGTGTAAGCACGAAAAATATCATGCATTTCAGGATCCAACGGTTAAAAATATAGCCGTTAGATTTTGACTGAAAATAGACTCCCTTTCTTGAAGCATCCAGGAAGTCAGTTGCAAAAATCATTCTGCCAAAAGCTTATAAATCAATATATATAAGCAAAATATTTTGGCTTTAATGAAATAGCATACTTCAGCAGAAACATTTTGTTGAAAACATTCTGACTAGATCTTCATATTAAGTATATAAAAATAGTGCAGTGCTATTAGGAATTAATTTAATTTAATAAATACAGTATAGGAATCCTGAAGAACAGTGAAATCTAACACTGCTGGAAAATATTTTCTGAACCATTGGGCAATGATGTTTACTTCGGACTCCTTAGGGATCATTAACATTACTGGTAATTATATTAGACAAGCATACTTGCATTTTTAGGCAATGTGATCCCTGCTGTATCTTTCTGTTTCTTGCTCATTCCCTGAGAGCTACAACCTGCAACACAACAATACATATATTGAAAGCTGGTGTTCTCTGGGCCTCAAAATTCAGATAGATAAAGTATTTTGATACTTGACAAAGAGAGAAAGAAAGAGAAAAAAGACACATTTAATAAAGACAGAGAGATTAAGTTAAAGAAAAAAAAAGTTCTTCTCTATATTTAATATCTTAATATCTCACTGGGAAATTTAGGGATACTGCACTGTTCTTCAAATTTTACTCATTGATAATTGAAAAATGACCTGTAGGGTATGAAGGGATCAGATGTGGAAAGCTGAGGCTGAATGGCTTCAAGATCCTTTGAAATTAAGCCCAGTTCTGGAGCTCAGATAACAGTTATGGGTAAAATTCAATGTTGCTCACTGATGGAGCCAATTCTTAGAGTCTTGTTTTGGGCCTGTCAGTATACTATCAAATTGCAGACTAAACACAATGCTGCCATTATAATTGCTTTCCTGTCAGAGGGATCAGCAACACAAGAGGTAGAAAAGGAAATAAAGTTGATGCCCAAATATTATTAACCCAGACATAAGTCATAAAAATTTATTTTGTGCAGGGTTGTAAGTCTGGTTGAGTTACAGTCACAACAGTGTTCGTGATAACTTAATTCATATTTGGAAAATGTGTTGGGAAGCCCACAACTACAGATAGAAAGGGAAAAGCTTTGGAAAAGAGAACTGATGTTTTGACAACAGCAAAGTCTAAGTTAAAGAATCTGGAAAATGAACAAATGTAGAAATTTTAGGCAAATAACCTAGGGTTTTGGTATCTTTCGCTCCTTCACTTCATTTATTGTAGCTGAAGTAAGAAAGAATTTAAAACTTGTTTTGTTGTATCAAAATTCTTAGTTTTCATTACCAAATTAAATTAATTACTACGACTACACAAGGCATTCTGTACAAAACTTTCTAAACATCTGACTTCTGTTGACATGTCCCTGTAGCATGGGAAGAAGCAAAACCATCAATTGGAAATAGAGTAGCCCAGTTCTCTTTATCCTTAATCAGTAATCCGAGGGTGAGGGTTCAGACAGGGAGGATCCTTAGGGTAAAGAGAAAAGATAAAAAAATCATTGGAGAGAACACCATGAATGTAGAGGAAAAGCGTATTGAATTTCAGAAAAAAAGCACTGTTGCTCACTATGAAGGGCTGGTTAGAAGATGAAGAAGAATGGCAATTTTTTATCATACCCTTTAGTTTTTTACTGCTGAAATAGCAGGAAAAAATGATCAGGTGATTTATTTTAAAAATAATCTAGGGGAAGGTTATGGAGATGTATTGGCTGCATCAGAGATCTCTGGGAATAAAAAAAAGGGTGAAGAAGTGAAAGAAAGAGGATAGTTAACATGTAAGGAAAGAGTTTTCTAGAGGCAAGATGGTTTGCCTGTAAACTCAATGGCTTGTTGCAATTCTATGAGTGTTCTGCAGCTCAGGTTGTACTGTGGGGAAAATGAAAGGACCTTTTCCTGTGCACAGGTATTCTTCATTATGAAAGAAAACTATTCTATGTATTAGACAGAAAGCTTTTGAAAGAAATTTGCAAGAGAAAGAAGAATTGTGTTAATATTAGTTATATACCACACTGAAAATTCTGGTTTATACCGGGCCATACTGCATATGTAGATATAAATAAGATGAAGCACTTGCAGAAATATGGTCTGTGTTCCCAAAATTTCTTGTGATGAGCTGAATATACAAACAACATTCAAATGCATTGGCAAATAATTTGAATGAACAGAATTAATTTTCTGCAGAACAAAGCAAATATTGTTATATCACTTATTACCATTAGCTTACTATGTAACTGATTCTGTATTGTGAACTAAAAGTACTACTGCTTATTCTATGCAGCTATTCAGTGTTTTTCACTTCAAATTATAGCATAGAAATTATCTCTAAGTAAATATTGTTCACATAGAGTACTAAGGGACAATTCTGCTCAGAAATCTAGGAGTGTGATAATGAAGGAAATGGACACCAGAAGTCACACTGTGCTTTCTGTCTGTTTGTTGTGCTGTAGCACATCTGTACTCCAAGCCACAGACTCCCAGAATGGTTGAGGTTGGAAAGGACCACTGGTTACCCCCGGTCTGTCCCTGCTGCTCAAGCAGGGCCACCCAGAGCAGTTTATCTAGGATCATGTCCAGGTGACTTTTAAAGATATCGTAGAATCATAGAATGGCCTGGGATGAAAAGGACATCAAAGATAATCTAGTTTCAAACCCCTTCTGTGGGTCACCAAACACTAGACCAGGATGCCCAGAGCCACATCCAACCTTGCCCTGAATGCCTCCAGGGATGGGGCATCCACAACCTCTCTGGGCAACCTGTTCCAGTGCGTCACCACTCTCTGAGTGAAAAACTTCCTCCTAACATCTAACCTAAATCTCCCCTGTCTTAGTTTAAAACCATTCCTCCCTTGTCTTGTCATGATCAACCCATGTAAACAGTTGTTCCCTTTTGTTTATACCCTTCCTTCAAGTATTGGAAGACCACAATGAGGTCTCTGTGGAGCCTTCTCCAGGCTAAACAAGTTTTCTCAACCTTTCTAAATATGAGAGATGCTCCAGCCCTCTGATCATCTTAGTAGCTCGCCTCTGTATCCGTTCTGCATCTTTCTTGAGCTGGGGATTCCAGACCTGGATGCAGCACTCCAGATGGGACCTCACAAGAGCTGAGTACATGGAGATATTCACCTCCCTCACCCTGCTGGCCGCCCCTTTTTTAATGCATCCCAGGATATAGTTGGCTTTACAGGATGTAAGCACACACTGCTGACTCATGTCCAGCTTCTCATCCACCAGGACCTCCAAGTCCTTCTCTGCAGGGCTGCTCTCCAGGAATTCTTTCCTCAGTCTGTATAAATACCTGGGATTGTCCCGGCCCGAGGGCAACACCTTGCACTTGGCCTTGTTGAAACTCATTAGGCTCACATGGGCCCACTCCTCCAGCCTGTACAGGTCCCTCTGGATTTATACAATATATACATATACATATATATATATCCATACACAAAAAATGAAACTCTACAGTTTCTCTGGATAACCTGTGCCATTGCTCAGTCCATAAAAACAGCTTTTCCTTGTGTTAGTACAAAACCAGTGTTTTGGTTTCTACACATTGTTGTACTACAGTTCAACCACTGAAAAGATTACAGTTTCATCTTCTTTAAATGTTCATTTTAATTTTTGTTCCCAGAACTGAATAATAGTTTGTTGTTTTATATTTGGTGTGACCAGATGTTCTTTCTGTCTCTGTATCTTGTTGACTTTTTCGGCTTGTTTACCCTGCAATTATTTGTTGAAGAGCCAGTTTTTGCTAGGTGTTTCTTTCACTAAGGTCAATGTGCTCTGTATGCCTATGATCTTCCAAACGTAATATTTCTAAGAGTTTTCCAAAAAGCTCTACAGGGATTCTAAATGTTCTGAGAATGCCATTTTGCCTAATTATGACCATCCATTTCTACTGAATGCTAAGAACACTGCGGTTCAGTAAAACATTCTCATCAAGAAAACAAAAGTTCTCTTCAAGTGAATATAGCAGTTTTCTTCCCAGTGCGTGACAATCAGAAGTGAATCACTGTGAGTGTGAAGGAGGAGGAGGAGGAGAACAAGAAAGAGAAGCTGAAAGTAATAATCAGAGTAATTCTGATTAGACTTGCATTTGAAATAACAGAAAATTACCATGCCAACATCTTTTGTTGGTTTTAGAAATAAACATTGAAGCACCGGAGGCTGTCATTAACATTACTGTGGATTGCTTCAATGCACAATGCGTTAAACTGTGGCATTAAATTAAAAAAAAAAAAAAGCATGATCAAAATATGAAGCAATGGAGCCTAACATGAAAAAATGTGTTATATCCACAGAGCTACATGCTAACATTTGAAATAAGCATTATTTTACTGATCTCACTAGTGTCTCTTGTAAATTCCTTTAAATTACCATTTTCAATCTATTAAAAGAGAGAATTGGATTTAGTGACCTGAGAACACCTTTCACTTTTTTCAAAACTGTGTTTATTTGAATAGCTTCCTACTCCAAGATCTCCCTCCATCTGATGTTGCTGTCATTTAGTCTTAACACTTTCACAGTAAATCACTCCTCATAGATTTTTTTTTTCCCTCTTGAAGTTCTTTTCATTTATCTCCCAAATAGTGAAGTATCAGGTGTCTCAATAGAGGATGCTCATTTTGAGAATTACATGACAAGATTCATAAATCCAGGGTGTAGGCACATAGTAGTACAGGTATACCTTCAAAAACTATGTTCTTCCTTACTATTTGTAGCAGTATGCCAGAAAAAAAAAAAAAAATTGTTCAGATTTTCAACTGAATAAGCTGTAAGCAAATCTTAGTGCCTCTGTGATACTCTGGCACTCAGCTTTCCTGCTGAAAAGTCTTAGACAAGTGTGTGAGCAATTTTATAGACTGGCAAAACTACTTCATCTCAACAAGCCAAGGACAAAAGAAGAAATATTCCATTTTTCATTTATCTGAAGAAAAATACTGTGTTTTAGACAAAAGACACTAATGAAAGAATACCTACTGATTTATTTATTAGTAATTGATGCAGAGGGAAAACATCTCTGGAATCCCCACCAAACCTCTGTCAATCTACGACATGTGAAAAGCCATACACTGCTAACTTCAAGGAAGGTAGATCATCATCTTGAACATTCATTGATTGTATTTAAAAATCAGCACTAAGCTTTAGCATGTCTAACTGAATTTTCTACAAATAAAACCCAATAGATCATGCATTTTTAAACAGTTTCTTGTCCTTGTGGTACATATGTACAGGCAGTGACTATATCATCTCAACTTTTTCTTCTATTTGCTTTTAAAAAGCTATGTTTTAGTCTTTTCCTAAATGCATGTCTCAGAACTTGTTTGTAACTCCCTGTTTTTTCATGGGTAAAAAATCAAAGCACATGAATTTTTGAAGCATGATGAAAAGTTTTCACAGAAGAATGATTGAGATGACGGAGAAGCATCACACATATTTTGAACACTTCAGAATTAAAAATAGATAGGTAAAGGTTAAAAATAAATAATAAATGCAATTTGAGTAAGCAAGAGCAATGCATTGCAGCAATTGCCAGATTTTGTTACTTCCATGTAAGCTATACACTAGAGAGAATGAAGCCTGGGAGCAGCCATTCAGACTGGTGCTGGCCAAGGAAATTATTTATTTGTTTATATATTTTTATTTTTTAGTATGTAGGTAAGCATAAAAGCTGTATGCTAATCCAAAAGTAAAATAGAACACATGATGTTGTTGTAGACTTTTGATAAAACCTAAGATGGGTAACATTTTCACTAGTCCTCAGACATGCAGAGCAGAAAGACTCAGACACTTACTATCTGGAAGAGTGAAGGGGTCCTTATTATTCATGACCTTGCAGTGCTCAGTGATTAAATTTTAATGAGTCCTAACTAAACATTTCCTTCTCTTGAGTTTTTTTTTTTTTTTTCTCAGGGAGTAGAAGTTCAAGAGTTGATTTGATACACAAGGGATTAAAAAGGAGATGAATTGTCTTTACTCAGTAAAACCTACAGTCCATCTGGTGTTGATCCCAAGGAAGGAAACAGGTGCTAGTTGTGACACATTTTAACACAGTTACACCAGTTCTGGACAAAACACCCACCACAAGCACTTCAGTATTCTTTATACACATTCTGAGGCAAAAGTCAGGAAATCTGCACTGGCCAGTGCTGTCAAATGTAGCGGAAAACTGAGGAGGCTAAAACAAGTATTTATTTTTCTAGCTTATTCTTCATTTTCAGTATTCATGTGGAATCAGATGGGAAATAAAAATTAAGCTGTACTGATGATGGCTAAAAATAGGATCGGAAAGGCCCATCTGTTGGTGCAAATCAAATCAGTGAGCTCTGAGTTCTTCCTACAGGTATCTGTTCTGACTTGTTGGTACAAGTTCCCTGTGTGAACTGGTAAAGCTAAAACTCATGTCAAAATGCAGCCATGTTGCAAACCAAGGTGAAATAGGTCAGGAACTTCAAACTAGGACAGGGGGATTGAGATATTTTTATCTCTGGATCTGCCTTTAGTTTTGTTTGTGGTACCTGCAGTTTCATTCAAAATGTTTTGGAATATTCCACCTAAAACATAAAATTCATCACCACACAAGAGAATCTCAGTGAAATTTTACAGTCTGTCTCCATATGCCTATTGGTGTTCTCAAGATCCTCTTGTAGTGACAATGGTCAGGGCTGCTTCCAAATCTCCACTCCAGCACAAACCCAGTGTGGAATTTGTTGGTTTGTAACGCACAGGGATAGTTCCTTTCTCCAGAAAGAGGTTCATGACTCATCTGAGCAGGAAACCAGGTGCAGGCTGCAATGAAACGCTATGTCAAGGTTGTTGATATGCTTTTTCCAGATTGAGGCAAAGCATTGTACCACAGTGCAAAAAAGAAAGTCCAACATCTTTGTTCTACAGATATTCGCACATCCAAACAACATGGAATGTTCAACTGTATCTTCTCAAAAAATTAATGAGTTACTGATGGGTCTCTGCTGCTGCTTTGTTATGTTGAAATATGTAATCTTTACTTGGATAGAGACAAGTAGGCTTTTTCTGTGGGAACTGGAGGCTGGAGATCCTACTGTAATGAGTATTTATGCATAATGTAGTGTATCTGAGAAGGGCAGTTTTAAGAGTGGCTTACATCTGAACTACCATCAGATTAACAGTTCAGATGCTGAAGTGATTTTAATTTAAGTTCTTCAGATTTTAAACAAATATACTACTCTTCATACTAGTTAGAGTAGGGTATTTTTTTTTACCTAAGAATATAATCAGATAGGATGTTAGGCAATATCCCAGGCACTCTGACAGTACGTTAAATTAGTTACTTGCTTCCAGGTTATTACTTTCAATTCAATNGCATGAATGAGGCCAAATTCTTCTTGGTGATATGTAGCAATCGGACAAGGAGTAATGGCCTAAAACTTGAACTTCCTTACAGTAAGGGTGACAGAGTGCTGGAGCTACCCAGAGGAGTTATGGAATTTCTTTCTATGGAGCTAGTCAAGACCTATCTGTACACCTAACTGTGCAACCAATTATAGGGTACCTACAGGGGATTGGACTCAATCACTTCTTGAGGTCCCTTCCAATCCCTGCTATTCTGTGTTTCTGTAATACTTATGTCTACTCTTGAGTACAGTGGGAAGAAGAATAATGAAGTATCTGACACAATCTCAAGTACTCCTCTTTCAGTTCCTCAGTACACCTGAAGACTCCTAACATTGCATCTAGAAGGAATTCAAAGCAGCTTATCCATCTGAACAATGCAGGAGCAAGAACTTTTGCACACATCCTTGCAGATGTCACCAGGCTGGGTCTGCACAGTGCAGATTTCTAGATGCAATCTGAGTGGTCCTCATGTCTTTCAGGAAGATATAGAAAATCTCCCTGCATTGGACCTCACCATGCTCAGCTGTGCAATGCCAGGTGTCTGGTGACAAGATTAGGGCATGGTAAGTCATAGTCTAAATGACAGGCTAGTCATGCATGTGGTTTCTGGCTGTGAGAACATGCCCCTGGGGGCAGAAAATCCTTATTGTCCCTAGGCAATGGTGAAACTTGGCCAGTTTATCCCAGCTGTAGCAGGCACTAAGAAATAAACAAAACAAAATTAAAAAAAAAAAAAAAAAAAAAAAAAAAAAGCAGCAACAATAAATGAAAAATAAGTTACATTTTGCAGTAGATTGTTTTTGGAAGGGGAAAATCAGCGTTGGAAGTCTGTGAATTAAAAATGTTTTTTCTGCAATCATATGTAATAAAATGTGCTGGAAACCTTGCCTTTGTTAATCTCTAACAAAGAAATTCTTTTTGTCTCTGAAAATAAATAAAAAACAAAATGTTGGGGATGGTGCAATTATTCTGTCTGAGCTCGCTGCTAAATACTTACCTAAGGAAATCAATCCTGTGTAGGTAGAAAATATCAAGTCTAATACTGCACATCACTTAAGCATATCTATTTTTGCTGAACGAATGGTGCCACTAACTTTGAGATAATCCCAGAATTTAACATGAATTACATAGAAGGGTTTCTTTGTGTTGGAAACTGAATTTTCAGTATCCATTTTCATGTCACCATAGCTTTTCTGATCAATTTATTTTTGAGAAGAAATGAAAACAAATCTTTACAAAATTTCTTAAGTAAGTTTCCATATACACAGACTATTTGCCAAATCTGCAAGGATTTTATTATTAAAACCTTTATAACAATGAGAAGGCTTCCCAGTATGGAAAAGTATAGATAAGGGATATCAAATAAGCTGAGTCCTCATAAAGTCTGAAATAATTACCATCTAATTGTAGCTTCTTCTATGTTTAATTTACTATAGTGTAATAGGATCTTCTGCTTTTGAGTATTTTATGCTTATTTAATATATATATGTGCATGTGTATATACATATATATATATATGTACATATAAATCTATCTGAGTACAAAAAAACAAACAAAAAAACCAATACAAACTAGTATTATGAATATAGAAAGGAAGAATAATACTTGGGTTTCAAGACTAAATCTATTTTTCCTCTAAGTAATAGATATGAATATACAGCCAGCAATTTTTCTGTTTTGCTAGAAACACTGTACCCTTTACTATCCAATCAAATTTGCATTTTTATTTCTGCTTCATAGTACACAGTTTGCATGCTTCTCAGAAGCACTGTCAGTTTTACAGCACCTAAACAAGCTGTTTCATCAGCTACATAGATGACCATCTGCCCACTTTTACTTTCACAGATAAAATGTTTATAATCAACAATATCTGAAGGGTTGTAATACACTAATTTTGATTCTACACTTTAATTCTTTTGTTTTCTTGTTGTGTTTTCCAGCACACATGGAAGGGTTACAAAACAGAAGTTTGTTGAATATTTCTTTCATCAACAGTACAAAAAATGTTTGACAGTCTGATTTTGTGGGTGATACCAATTATACCTGGGAAACTTCAGATTTGTTCTGTCGTCTCAATTGAAAATGTTTCTTGTTCCAGACCAAATGTTGCGTCCCTCCAGTTGTTCTGTGAGATATTTGGTTGATTAGAAGGTATTCAGTTTCAAAATTGATTAACTACAAATTCTCACTAGTACCAGTTTTTCTCCTCTCTTTCTCAACAGCAGCTGTTTGTCTGTATTTTTCAGCCACAACAGCTAGCTTGGCTATTACCTTAACATTATTGAATCTACCCCTGCAGTACTGGCTGCCTTCTGGGAGAAGAGAGATGCACAGATGAGAATTCAATGGACTTATTCTGAAAGTAATTTAAAAAAATGGTAGAGCTGAACTGAAGCTGTGAACCATCAGCAACCAATGAAAGTGGATAATAGTGGCAGTGAGAAATTCAGGAGCTACAGATTTTAAAGTGTAGATACTGTGGATAAAATATTTTCTGTTTGTGATATCACACAGAGTGGTATCTATGGCTTTTTGCCACCTTTAACTTCAACATAGTTTTTTAAGCTACTGATCGTGGTCATTAATAAAGAGAATTTGATAACTGCCATGAATAGCTTGCTGTAAGTCTAAGGTACCCAGGCCAGGAATTACAAGATTGCTTTGGGAGCTGTGTTGGTGTCAAGTCTGGGACCTGTTCCAGTGGTTTAACACCACTGCTCCGACAGTAGGCATTTCCTAAGCAGAAACAGAACTAATCAACTGCATTGATGTCCCATGATCAGGAGCACGTACGCAGTAACACATAGCCATAGTCACACAAGGAAGAGTAGGACATCCCTTTGATAAATTTTGTCCATCAAAGAGACTGGGAGGCTATATAATATCCCTTATCTAACCCACCACAAGCAGAGGAGGTGCGCACAAAGGAAACTGCTCATGGCTTGGATGTACCACCACATCCTGATGAGGAAGCTGGGAGCAACCAGAATGGCTCTTGTTCCGCTGTGAGAGACAGCGGCCTTCAGTCAATGGCGGGTCACCTCAGTTTCCTGAAACTGCAATGATGGCTGCTCTCCAACCTTGCACTAAGCATAGCTCGAACATGCAGAGGAAACAGGAGTCCACAGGGAATAACTCTGGTTTACTTAGATCTCATAAATAATCCTGCAGAAATTTCATACGCCTTTTATCATATGCTCAGGAAAATGGCAGATTTCTTTTTGGATAGTATTGATAGTAGAAAATATTACTGCTGCAAGATATTTTTATTAACTTTAATTTTGCAGAGAAAGAGAGCAGAGCTAAAATTATTCTATAACTTAACAAAAGAGATCTTAGAGGATAAAAATAGCACATTTTGAATTCAATTTTATATCATTAATTCATATGTATTTGTCAAATTATATGGTCAAAGTACTGTTCTATTTTTGGTATAATTAACCTATATTATATTATGTGATATAAAACCAGACTTTTCCTGTTTACAAAGCTGTAGCCACTGATTTTAATCTTCACATTACATCCAAGCAGGCAGCTCTTAATGAAATTTCCAAATTACTAAAAATATCCCTTGTGAAATGAACTCAGTAAGCTGACCCTCTGGGAAATTCATTTTGCTATGAGCCATTTTGAATTTACTCCATTCAGCTTGTCCCCTGACTTTTAGTCACGTTGTGAAGTGTCTTCTCTACCTACAGAGTCATTTTCTATTGTAAAATTAGTTGAATCAAATACTTGATTCTGATTCTGCCTGAACTACATGGGAAGCTGCTGAGACAAATCTTTCCTAATTAAGTAACTGCTACTTTGATATTTTTTTTACCACAGCATGCATAAAATGCAAATGGACCATAAAAGTCAAAGGAGCTTGACCATTCTATATCAGTAAAATAATTACACTAGAGTTGAAGCTGAATAATCCAGATCAAATACTGAATATATTGTCACCAGCAATAAATACAAATGACAAAAGAATTCAAAGCTTTATTTATTTGCCCTTATCCAAAAGGACTCAAAACTTTGCCCTTTCTGAAAAGTATATGCAGGCATAACATACACTAAACAAAGATACATTACTACAAATTTTTTTTTTGTTTTACATCTTCAAAACAGCACAGGTGCACCATTTAGATCTGCCTGTGCTGTGACTTCGTATGCAAAGACAATGAAAATATCACATTGGCCTTCTCTGTGGTGATTCATGGGGACAACAGGTGCACTTTGACAAGCTGTCAGACCTAGGCTGAAGGACTGAAGGACTACATCTAAAGCCTATGCCTTTTCCGCATTCTATCTTACTTTACCCTATTTTTTGCAACTAGTGCTTTTAAATGCTTCAGAATCACATGATCTTGCTTTCCTGTAAGTTTCCTTTACTCACACATCCTCCTGGCTAATTAAATTTTCATCTCTGACAATAGATGCTGTGTGTTGCTTCCTTCCTACATGGGGTTTAAGTCCAAGGCCTTCCAAGGGAGCAAAGCTCTTTGCTCACGTGAAGAGTGCACAAAGCAGCAGAGTTTGACAGAGAGGAAAGAGGCTCCTGCTGCCAGGGGTCAAAGGGAATTACTTGTCAGGAAACAGACACTCAAGATATGATATTTCTTCAGGATTTCTTTGTCAGGTTGGGAGGCTGAGCCCACACTGTTATGGTGCAAGTGCAAGGACACATTTCCTTAAAGAAATGCATGGCACATAATTCACAGACACTTTCTGTGAATTTGCTAAATATACTGTTGTGTCTTCCATAAAGAGGGAGGTAAGGAGACATGGTTTGAAATGCAATCACTGGCATATAGGGCCTGGACATTATGCTGCAATCTCCCTGCACATTTTTTCCTTCCAGTGTTTTAGTTGAAGTGCTCTTTGCAGAAGAAGCAGTGAGTTTTATTTATAATCCAGGTTGGTTACAGGGCATAAATTATCATAAGTCAATACTGGAACAAGTAGTATTTACACAACTTAAAAGAACACTCAGCTTAAATCTTATTTATGTCTGAGAACTCTTGTTTTGATGTGCACCTTCCACATACTGTTGTCGGTGAGATGATTGGCTGGCTGAGAGCAGTATTTTGCTAAATACCCCTTGTAACAGCTCATGCCATTGAAAAGACTGTGGTTTGGTCTCCTAAGATGATGAAGCTTTGCTTGCCTTATGAAGAGCAGAAGGGGTAGAGCATACTGCTCACATCACAGGAAAACCACCAAGATCTTTTTTCGCTTCATCTGTATTCCTGCACTGGAAACTGACAATCTTTTGAAACTAGTGCAGCTTTTTGATTATTATAACAAGTGGAAAATCGAACTATTTCTTTACCTTCAACAGCTTCCAGCTCCTAGCACTCTGAAGTGAGCAGTCTGTATCAACTCCTGTTGGAAAAAAAAAACACATCCCCTTTGCTGCTCTTCAAACGGCTGTTGCAGAAGATGAAAACTTTTGGAAATAAGAGTATAATGAAATTCCTAGAAGCACATTCAAAAAAGAAAAGGGAAGTTAAGAAAACATTAACACTGAAGTCATGAGGTGCCACTCAGAAGTGATTTGCTCAACCCACACATTGTCCCCTTGCATATACACATCATGGGATAAGACACAGTCCAAGATTCAGAGAAATACTATAATTCTTTTGTTGCTCCCTACAGTTCCCAAGATTTAAGTGCTGTACTTTCATTGCTTACAGGAAGTTTCTGAAGCCCACAAGTGCTCTATCTGCTGAAATGTCTCTTTTTAAGGCTAAGAGGAGGGATGACAAAGAACTACTATTATAAATAATCAAAAGCAGGCAACACATTCAGACAGATGCTGGACACACAGTCTGCATCATTGGTTGAATATCTTTTATCTAAAAACAAGAAGAAGCAAGAGCTTTCCTGTCAAGTAGACATGTTGATGCTTACTGAGCAACTTCTGTCACTTAGAATAGATAAGATACTTGTTGAGAAAGCAACACGACCAGGCACATACACTCCAGATGGTTCCTGCAATGTGTTGAAGATAACTTTCTGATGCAGGTGGTAGGGGAGCCAGTGAGGAGTGGGATGTTATTGGATCTGGTTCTTTCTAATAAGGATGGGCTTTTTAGGGAAGTGAAGGCTGGGGACAGATTGGGATGTAGTGATCATGAGATGGTGGAGTTCAAGATCTTGAGTGGAAGAATCAAACCAAAAAGCAGGATTGTTACCCTGGACTTCAGGAGAGTCGACTTCGGTCTCTTCTGGGACCTTCTTGGAGCTATTTCATGGTCTTGAGTGCTAGGAGGTAAGGGGACCTGTGAGAGCTGGTCAGTATTTAAACAGCACTTCTTCCAAGCTCAGGATCATTTTTTCCATGTGAGTAAGAAATCAGGTAAGGGTGGCAGGAGACCTGTGTAGATGAGCGTGGAGTTCATGCATAAACTCAAAGGGAAGAGAAAGGTCCATGAAATGTGAAAAAAGGGTCTGACTACTTGGGAAGAATATAAGAATATTGTCAGGGCCTGCAGAGATGTGACAAGGAAAGACAAAGCCAACCTGGAATTGGAGATAAAGGATAATAAGAAAGGTTTTTTTTAAGTATGACAGCAGTAAAAGAAAGACTAGGGAAAATGTGGATACCCTACTAAATGAGGGGGATTTTCTGGTAAAGGGGGATGCAGAGAAGTTGGAGATACTGAATGCCTTCTTTGCTTCTGTCTTTGCAGTGGGAACTCCATCCTGGGATTCCTGGACTGTGGGGGTAAGTGAGAAGGCCTGCGAAATAGAAGGCTCCCCTTTGGTGAAGGAGGAGATAGTCCAAAAGGGTCTATGCAACATCAGTGTACGTAAATCCATGGGTCCTGAAGGGATACAATGTGTGCTGAGGGAGTTGGCTGAGGTGACTGCTGAACAACTTTCTATCACCTTTGAGAGGTCTTGGAGAATG